>VZUI01039315.1:0-46358 GCA_013401135.1 Cettia cetti
TCCCCGGCGGCGCGGCACCCGCTGCCCCGCCGAGCGGCTGTGCCTGCGCCGCCCGGCCATGGAGCAGGGGCCGGCGGGGGGGTCCGGCCCTGCCGCCCCCGCCGCTGCCGGCACCGGGGGTCTGCTCCTGCCCCTGAGCGAGACCGAGCAGCAGCGCTACTCCGAGCTCTTCTCGCGGTGCTGCCCGCCCCCCGAGGCGGCCGCCGGGGGCAGCAGCGTGGGCGAGCTGTTCCGGGCCTCCCAGCTGCCCCCGGACACGCTGCACCAGGTGGGTCCGAGGGTGCTCCAGCTCCCCGCGGAGCTGCGGGGTGCGGGCGGCTTGGGGGGCTGCGGGAAAGGAGCTGCTCCCGCAGCCCTTCGGGAGAGGGGCTGGCGCTGCCTCCGCCGGGAAGTTGGGGGCTGCGGGCGGGCCGGTGCCCCTGCGCTGCCCGCGGGGCCGGGACGAGGCACAGCCCTATCTGCAGCGGGGCCGGTCCCGCAGCGGCGGTGCCGGGGCTGCTCCGTGCCCGCTTGCCTCCTCCAGACAGGCGCTGGCAGTGCCGGCTGCAGCGCTCCGCGGTTCTGCTCTCCGGGTGCGGGTGCGTGAGGGGCCGCCCGTGCCCCTCCGTGCCGGGCCGGGCACCCGAGAGCGCTGCGCACCCCGCGGGCTCTGGGCGGGCTCTCCCTGTCGGGGCGGTAGTGCCGTCGCCTTTCTCAAAAGGGCCCCGAAAGTCATAAAGGCAGTTGTATGAAAGGACGTGCCATGTGCTAAATTCCTGGTTTACCACTGAGGGGTTTTTTTTCCTACATGTTGTTTTACTGGGGAAAAAAAATAAATCCGCAGGTGAAATAATGATGTGGTGTTTTATGTCAGTTCTTGAGCGCGAATACAAGGTGCGAAGTGCGAGGGTCTTCCCGTCAGTGCTGCAGAGCCCAGAAGTGGTTCCCAACAGGGGCTGTGAGGCGGAGCCCTCCTGCTTTTGGAGGAAAAGCTTGTCCGGGGTGGGAGAAAGCTTGTGGCAGCCAGTTTCCAGGAACAGGGAGGAGCCGGATTTGGGTCTTCTCCACCTGCGGATTAGTAATTTAGTTAACACACTGTAGTTGTCTAGTACATCCTGAACAGAGATAGGATATTCCTGATTGTTTATTTATTTATTGATTTAACTTCTGTTTTTAGGAATTTTGTTCTTCAATAGCTTTTACTTACCAAGCAGAAAAATGTTATGTTGAAATGGAGGTCATGTACCTGGGCACTGCCCAAAGGTAGCGAACTCTACTGCTGCCCTAATAGCTGGCAGATCATCTCTTAATGGGTTGTATTAATTCCTATTGCACAGGGGATTCCGAATGAAAATTGTGGTGTTTCAAGGATATATTTCTTCCTACTTGTGCTGTTTACCAGATCAGTAAAACAAAAATTTTACCAAGCACTGTATTACTATCTTATATTGAGCCACACTGTGACCTTGGTTTTGCAGGTGAATCGACGGGTGAAAGTATAGATTTTGCATAGATACAGCACTAAAGAGTGTTCTTCCTCTCTTAGCAAAGAGGAAGAACAGGAAATTTAATTTCAAGTAAGAAGGCTTATCTGAATACCCACTTAATTTTTCAAAGAAGAATGGAAAAAAATCTTATTTTTATTATGTAGTTTCTTACCCTATCATTTAAGTTAAATTTATTATTACGTTATTATCATAATATGTTTTCAGGGTTGTTTTGGTACTAATGTGTGATTTAAGCCTGGATTGGAAATGGTGAGGTATTGATTTTGGTTTTGTTTTGGGGAATTTTGGTTTTGGATTTGTTTCTTGGCTGGTTTTGAAATTCTGGTTTGGGTGTTTTTTTGTTTTTTTTTTTAACTCTTTTAGATTATTTCCAGGTATATTAATACTGTGGGGAGAACATTACTGGCAAAGAAGCCTGTAATTGGCTTCAGGAATATTCAGATAATAAGGCCTGTGGGATCTGGGTCTGTTTCTCTTTTTCCTTCCTTCCCTCCCCCTCTTGTTTATAGGGCACTAATTACGGTAGTATTCTGCTCTACTGCTGGTGTGCCTGTCCTCAGAACCCACCACTGTCAGGTATTCTTACATTTACTGAGACTTCAGGAAAAGTAATTCTTAAAAAAAGTAATTTAACTCATTAATGGAATGAGTTAAAAAAAATGAATTGTAAATGGAGATGTTTTGATAGGGAAAATCCCGCTATGTTGTTTGAGATATTTTTCTGATGTTTTGTCTTATTATATACTAAAAATATGATTTAATACTTTCACATTAAAAAATCCTACCATTCTAACAGGGGAGCAATACACAGAGATTCCTGATACACATTTTCTGCTAGTACAGGGAACACCTATTTTAGGCCAAGACAGCTCATTTGGGTTAAGATGACATGTTTTCTTTGAAATAACTTTTGAGTATGAACATTTTGGGGGGGGGTGGGGGGTGTGTGGTTAATGGTTTTTAAAATCCTCATATGTGATTATTAGTGCTTTGAATACAGGTAGCATCCCTACTGACCGACTGAGAAATGATCATGCTGAGTTTATTCATGTCAGAAATGGGGAGATCTGGTTTGGAAACCATTTCTGGATTTCTACTAAGCAGAGCTGGCACAGTTCAGAAGGCACTCACAACCATTCTCTGGCCCTTGCACGGGCTATAGCAAGAGGCAATTATGGATGGTTTTGTAAGCAATGTGCAATTTGCAGCTTTTTATTCTCAAGGCATTCATTGAGGAGTGATTTTACAAAACAGGATGCTTCTAGAGCTGACATTTAGTGCTGTGGCAGTCTCAAACCTGTGCTGTTGTCTTCAGTTGTACTTGTGTAATAAGTGGGATAAGTCTTTGAGAAAGAAGGAGCTTTTCCTTATATTCTTTGGTTGAGATTTATTACTCATCAGGATGATGCTCACAAGCATTGCAGGACATCTCCCCCCACTTCCTTACCTGTAATGGCAGGGTTTGCTCTCAAGACAAAAATCGGTAGGTGCATCCTTGATGGAGTAGTGCTGTTTGGGATATCAGTTCCTAGGGAAAAGCAGTGGTGTGTGCTCTCAGACAGCAAACAGGCAAGGGTTTGGTTTGGTTTAAGGGTTAGTTGGCTTAATCCAAGAAGTTACATGGATGAAAGAGGCTAGGTAACAGAGAGCAGGTAGGGAATGCGAGAGCATGTGGCGGAAGAGGAAATGCTGGAATAAATGGAAAAAATCCAAGAGCAGCCGGGTCAGTCAGAGCAGATGGCGTGCACCCGAGAGTCCTGGGTCTTGCTAAGAATGAAGTGATTGAACACAGATTCATTACACCCAGGCTCATTAAAGCCAGCAATTCTGCTGGGCAGTAGGGTACAGCAGAGCTTGTACTGATTTTGCTTTACTTATGGACAGGATCGAACAATGAACTCAGCAAGAGTTATTTCAGTTCTGGTAAAAAAGGTTGCAGTTAGCACTAAAATTAAAAATGTCAGACACTTCATAGGAGAGAGAAGGGCATGACAGGGACAGAACAGCATGGGTTTTGTGGACTGCATAATCATACCTCCCCAGTGTACTGAAAGTGTTTGGCTAGACATATTGTTTGGTTAAAGACAGAGCCATTAAGAATGTATTTAGACTTGCACAAAGCCTACGGCAGATCTTTTACCAGGGGCATTTAAAGTAACTCTGCAAAATGTCTGTAATTATTTGCCTAAAAGGTCTGTGCTGGGGTTGTTTTTATTTTTATTTTTTACAGTATTTATGTTGAAGGAGAAGGAACAGACTAGTCATGCACCATGCACTTATGCAGACTGTCAGAATTAAAAGAAATTCAGCAGCATCAGCTGGATTTATATATATACATACATGTTGATGAGCTTGAAAATGGTGTTCCCTATGCTTTAGGCTCCTAAGAAAAGGGAAAAGAACTGAATTTGTACAAAGAAAAAATAAAATTTGAAAAAAGTAAATGTTTTGGACTCACGGGGCCCACAAAAACATTGATGATCCTACAGCATGATTTGTTAGGTAGATCAGTATCAGTAACCCTTCTAACAAGGGAAACAGCAGGCAGAGGTGTGGGAGGAAGGCAGGAGGCGCCACTGTTGGCCATCAGTGGATGACTAAAACGGGTTTGTGTGGCCACGTGGGCAAAGTCTCTGGGGTTTTGGGCCTATTCCTTGGAAGATCTGTTGGATTATGCTCCCCAGTGCGTTGTGATGTCAACACTCCACACTGATGGCTGTGCCAGGTGCTGACAATGGCTGGTTTGCCCTGTCTCATTTGGGGCAGTTGATTTGTGACCTTATTTTGAAGCTGGCCACCAGCAAGTACACACAACCTCTGCTGTTTGAGTCTGGGACCCTAAGTGTGTTTGTGGTGGGTGCCAACTAACAGTGGGCTGATGTCTGCAGGCATCTCAGATAATGCTTTACTGTATCACTGCCCTCTGATCAGCAAAGGAGGTACCTTGTGCTAGTTTTGCTTTTTGTTGAGATTGCTATTGCCTCTGAATATTTTGTTTTAAGAAGTTGAGGAGCAGAATTTGACTCAAGATTTACACTAAAATGCTTATTTATTTTCATTAGTTTTCGACTTACTTGATTAATTCTCACTTGGTTGTCTGACAGTATCTTCAATTCCCACTTTTATAAACCTTAATCTTATCTGTGGACTTGGCACTATCAGCACAGAGATCCAATTTTCTTAAGAAAACGCATTCTTTTCTCTGCGAACGAATACACTGTGTTATTTTGAGCTCCAAGGATGACAAGTACTAATTGTGTGATGCTGGAGCTGTACAGGCACTGCATTTTTTAGCTGGGACTCTCCTTCCAGCACTGTGTGAATAGGGAGCACAGACAAACGGTCGTGCTTTTCTTCCACAGACTTAGTGAGTTAACTTGTGTTTATTGTGGCTTGTCTCTATAGTTACAACTCTACACTTTAACTGTATTGTGTTCAAAAAGAAGAAGTGTGAATAGACTAAAAAAAAATTATTAAGTTGATATTTCTTTGGGAAAATGTCAGTAAGGATTGGCTTTCTGAAATTTATTTTTCTCAATTCGGTAAGTATAAATTATTGCCTGCATGATAGCTGGGGAGGAGCTGTCTGCTTCAAACAGGCAGAAAAGAATAAGAACTGTGGCAGCTAAAATGCAAGCTGAGTGAGGGAAGTCTGGACTCAATGTTACTTTAGAAAAATAAAGTTCACTCTATTGCACTTGATGACAGAATGTGGCATTATGCTTGTGTTGGCCATGTGATTTTGCTGAGTGAACAGTTGGTCCAGCAAAAAGTGGTGTTAGAGAGAAGTTGCATCCTACTGACATCTTTGAGTCAGGAAGAAACAAAAGCATGGTACATCATCATGTAAGCAGCGCAGCAAGAGGAGGAAAGGGAAACTGGCATTTCAGAATCAGTACTTTTGACCACAATCTCCTAAGCTATCCTTGCCTTTCTAGAGTCACAAGCAAATTTGTGTTTGTGTAAGTAGGAAAGTGAAAAACCCAGATGTAAAAGCTACAGTAGTATCATTCATAAGAAAATTTCTAAATTGTAACAAAATAAAGGGTAAAACTTCTCCTGGAGCATCTTGCTGATGTGTTCTATTGAAAAATAAAATGGAGGTCTTAATACATCTTTAAACTATTTTTTATGATGTAAACTATCACTTCATAGTCACTGCTTACAAGAGTAGTAGTTTTGAGTGCCTCAGTGTTGACATACACAGCAGATGATTTGTAGAAGCCATTCCAAGTGTGTTTCAAATTACACTGTAAAACAGACTCTTAGACCTGCTTGTCACAGACATCCAGTGGGATGGTCAGAATTAGTCTGGTCAGGGCCTGCAGCCTTCAGTAATTAATCCTCATAACAGCCAAGTGTCAATAATTATTTAATTTCCCAAGAAAATAATGCTTTGCTGTGCCAGTGATTTAAAAGAATGCAAAAAAGAGATGGGGAAGAAGATCCATTGGGATGAAAAAGAGTTAACTTTCTTTGTGAGAGGTTACTGCAGTATGAAGCAGGAACAATGAAGAATGTTTTTTTCATTTTTATGTTTTCAGTAAATGGTTTTGTCATGATACTTACATAAGTGCAGTGGGGTTCGTCAAACAGTTGAGTATAACCTCTTCTAGTTTTGTGTATTTCTACAGCAATCTGCTGTCACTATTGTCATGTTTATACACAGATTGATGATGTTGCCACAGTCTGTTTTTGCAAAGGGGATGTCAAACACAATTCATTTCAGTGGCTGAATCTGGCTCAAACGCCCCCTGTGAAAGAGAGGTGGTATAAAGTCTTGAAAACATGAATTTAGCTGAGCTGAAAAACTTAGACAAGATAGATTAATGAAAGATGGAACAAGCATTTCTTGGGCAAGGAATCAGGATAAATGACCTATTTAAATTTAAAATACTAAGATTTGAGAAATACATCTGATATAATATTTGTAAAGCAAGATTCTTTGATGTGTTAACATCTAAACATTCTAACAGTATGGTAAAATAAAACATTAATGAGCCATATGTGCTAGTTCAGCTTTTGAGACAGTCAAACAGTTTAACAGCGGAGTTAGTGGATAATTAACTAGAAAAGGTTGCTGGAGTAGAAAATCAACTGTAGACAAGTACTAATCCCTTCTTCCTCAACAGAGGGAATATTTTCTTTATCCATTGTATTCAGCAGCATTATTGGGTGACACTGCATAAAATTAAGAACTCTATTGGGAAAGGCTTTTTTTATCATTACTTTTTAAATTTCATTTTTATTTTTTGTTCCTACCTTTTAGATACAATGATGAGGTGGAAGGATGTGGTGGGATGAGATCCATTAGTTCTGTGATATGGTAGGACACAGTGACCAGAGCTAATCAACTAAATCATTAACTACAAATTACGTTTACTTCATTTATCAACGTGTTTAAAAGGCAAAATATGTTTATAAGGTTCCAAATCTTTGTGTATATATAAGAAATATGTAGCTTTTGTTTTTTTAGCAGATAAAGACTGTACTTTTAAATGAATCCCTGTTTTCAGCTAAATTTAGCTTTGCATATGTCATACATACCCACACAAGTAGGTGTGTCTCTTATTAACGATTATAATGGAGCAAATTTCTTATAAAATAAGAAATAAGATGTATATTAGGTGATGTGGTTGCTCAAATATATTTTAAATTATTACTTTGTGGTAAGAGCAAAAATGTTACTGTACTTTTTTTAAAAAAAGCTAGACTCTTGTTTTAATGGTGACCAACAAGACCAGTCTTTGTCTAGATAATTACAAAATTAAGGTCTTATCTCTTTTGACATAAATAATGTTTTAAATAGATTATTTTCCAAAAAATCTGCCCTGCAGACGCTGAAGTTCAAATACTTGGTGCTGCCAGTTGTTTCAGACTGGGTGGTACGTTTGCAGAGGGGTGTTGAGGAGGCTCCTCTGTACCCTGGGCACTCTCTGGTCTGGAACAGGCTGCTTAGAAGCACTCTGAGGTTTCACAGTGGCTGCCTGTTAAATCATCTCTTGTGCCTGTTTGAGCCATGCAGACCTTTACAATGAGCACACGTTGCTGAGCAGAGCTACAGGAGTGCCCCATGTTCAGCACTGTGAAGCCTGCAAAAACAGGGGGGGCAGTTCTTGAGTAACTTTCGAAAGCTTGACTACTAGAGCACATCTTCAGTGTTTTCTTCTGCTTTATTTTTTATGTCTGTAGGATTTTTTCAGCCCTGCAGTCTTTCCCCCATTTGCAAAAATCTGCAAATATTGCTTCTGGTATTTTAGCCCTGAACCTGTGTAGTCCTCCAGTCTGAATGAGCAGGACTGGGTTGATCCCCTTTGCTCTCAGGAAGTGATGGGGAGATGCTCCTTTGGGCCGAGCAATAATAAAATGCTGGATTTGGGCCTCATAATTCCCACTGGCTTGGTGGCACTGAAAATTTAGCGTCAGCTAATGGGAAACACTTGGCTGAGCTTGAATTCAAACTGTCTGAACGTGGTCCATGGTGTCTGCTTGCTCACTCCAGTATGAGTCATGAAGCTGAATTCTACTTTCAATAGCAAATGTCTGTAGCATTACTTTATTATTATTATAAATTTCAAGTGATTTTTTTGGCGTGAACCTTCAAATTAATTTACCTTTTTTTTTTAATCCTTTCCTTTTCTTGAAGTCTCTTTGCACACCAGAGAACATTAGATCAGCTTTGGCATAGGCAACATTTCACATTTCATGCATTATTTACTTCTGGCATAATTTACACAATGATGTCCTATGGAAGCCAAGATGATGGTATTCGGAACAAAACAATGTGTCTAATCATTTGCAAAACATGGTGACTGCTGTGGGCTAACAAACCCAGTCAGAATTAGTTTGTTGCAAACAGTAACAGCAGTGGAGCAGTAAAAGGTGAAGTACTTCGAGATTCCAAATGCCAAAAATAAGAATGAAAGGGGAGGGAGGCCAAAACTCAATTGTGTGATTCTGTATGTATTTAATTTTTTTTTTTTTTTTGCTTTCCCTCCTCTTAATAATTGCTGTCTTTATAAGAACATCTGTATATATTAATAGCCATAGGCTGCTTTTCTTTTAATGTGTACAGATATAATTGCAAATACAAATTGTGGTAGAAAATGTGCCATAAATGCTGGCATACTGTTCATGGGGCACTGGAGATGATGTCATCTTTGACTCTAGTGTTGTTGTTTGAAATCCTGTGCTCTTTAGCTGAATCAAGGACAAACCCTTGGTTTGGACACAAACAAGTAGATTCTCGCTGACTGAAGGATGCATTTCTGCACTTAAGGTACAAGCATTTTGGGCGAAATAGTGATAATTTTAGTGTTTTGTTTAGTGGTGTGGAAGAGAAAAAAATTAACCTGCTTTTCCAAAAGATATGTTGATTCCAACTAGAGGTATATGGTATATAAGATCAAGGAAGGGCAGGAAGTGTCTTCAGCATACACCACATGAGTGGAATTAGCAACAAGGGTGCACCTTCAGTTAAGAAAACTTTTTGACAATGCTTCAGTCTAATAAAAATTGTCCATAAGTGTGAACTAAAGCAGGGTTTTAATGGGTGTTATTAAGATAGCTCCACAACTGTAGAAGATAATGTGTTGTGTGTGTTTGCTGCATTGCCTTTAAAAGGACCTGCTGTAGTTGTAAGCACTACGGAAGTGAACTCAGGAAACATGCCAAATATGATAAAGCAGGAGGGGTACAGGAAGCATCAAGGTTTTACTGAGGTAGCCAGTCCAAAAAAATCACATAACAATAACTATGGAAGAGAAGCTCATTAAAAAACCCCCATATTTTGGTGGAGTGGGAGATATCTGTTAGAGATTTGTTTGTGGCAAAAATGCATCAAGTGTCACAGAATTTCTGTTTTCTTCTGTCTTAGTTAAGTCTCATTTTGTCTGAAAGCGGAACAAAACCCAGAACTGCATTTTTATGGGAAATGCCAGAATTTCTTCCTGTCTGCTAGGGAAAATTTAATGGTGTTTGCAGGAGAAGTTGCTTTGGAAATGTTTAAAATCTTATAATTTGTTGAATTGAATCAAAACACTTTGTTTTGAACTGCTTGGATGTTGAAGCACTGTGACATCTTAAACACATGAATTTTGGGAAAGAGGTTGTTTGTGTTCATCATCTCTAGTTCCTTTCTGTTCTTTACACTAATTCTGCCATTACAGATAGAAGTGGTGGGAAACATCAGAACAACAGCTTCCATGGGAGTCCATGGTACCTCTGTGTTAAAGTGACCTGGAAAGAACCCATTTCATTTCCTGGTAGAAATTTGAAAGGTTCATTGGAATCATAGTAGATTGGGTTTGGGTTGTTGTGGGGATTTTTTTGGAAAGAGATTCAAGATGTTGCAGTATTTTCATTTAGTCCAGTTCAAGATGACTGGATCTGGTGGCTGCCATCTAGATGGGGAGGACTTTTCAGGGTTTTTGTGTGGTGTTTGCCACTTCCTGAATATGAAATCCCATGGTTTTTAGCAACTTTAAATGCTTTCTGCCACTGCTTTCAGAATGAGGGAGAAACCAGCTGTCAGATCTACCATGCAGAATTGTCCATAACTCATTCTGATAAGTAAGAAACAAATGTTTAAAACTCTGAAGAATGAGCTTTTTCTCTATTATTGCTGAAAGTTGTGGACATAATTGTAGCTGCTGGAAGTGTTTTCCTATTTACCTGTGTGGACATGTCCTGTATGTTCAGGCTGTCTCTTCTGTAAACTCTGACTTCAGTATAAATGGAAACAAATTTTCCTTTGGACCTAATGTACAGTAATGTCCTTTTAGAGAAGCGTGAGAAGGAGAAACAAGGCTGTTCCAAAGCAGGTAGTACAATGCTGCAGGTCATGGTGGGCTGATGGCTGGGTTAGTGGCCAGGTTCCTTTCTGGGTTTGGTACCTGTGAAGTTCATGCCTCCTAGCAGCTTTTTGAGCTTCTGGTACTTACAGGAGAACCCTTATGGTGCTGGTTGGAAGCACAAAGAATAGATAGGCTGAAATGAGTTTTCCCTTCTAAGAATGTATAAGCTAAGACCTTACCTGAGGCTGAGGGAGATAAGTATAAGCAGGACAGCAGTGAATGTCATTGGAAGCAGTGGATGTGAAAGCGATTGGAGGAGCTTGAAGGAGTCATCCAGGTGGCCAGTGTTTATTGGGTCTTCTCTGGTTTGGGAGGAGATCAGAAGGCAAAAATAAATAAAATCCAGTTATATTGTTAATAGCTGCTCTCCGTTGTTGAGTAATAAAAGGCAGGGTCCAGGAAGCTCCTTGTTTCTGGTTTTTATTAGATGCTTTAGGTATCATGGTGATGAGCAGGTTATAAATATAAATGTCTGCTGCAGATGGAAGATGAAACAGGCTAGAACCCAGTAACCTTTAAAGAGAGATAACATAAGGTTTAAAACTCTACTGAGATCTGAAGCTTCCTACAGAGTCTTTGAGTAATCTCTTGGAAAGCCTGGCAACAGCATGAGAAGGACCAAACCCAAACCAAATGAACAACCCCTCAAAATTCCCCAAAACAAACCAAATTTTGGAACTAGATACTTACCCAGCTTTTAGGTTAAGTTTTTCACGAGGTGCTGCCAAGGTTAGAAATGAAGAGAGACTCAGCTTTTCATTTTCTGTGCCTGATATATTATGGACATGTACCCCTGTAACAAATAGTATGCTTGGGGATTTTTGCAATTGTATTGTATCCTGCTGCTACGTTGCTTAACCATGGACTTCCTTTTTAAAATGGCATTGTATTATTATTCTGGAGATACAGTATACCTCTAAAATAATACAGCTGTGAAGTCATGTATGTCAAAACATATTTTGAGAGTTGTGAGAGGAAGGAACCAGGAATGGGGAGCCTGGGGTTGAGGATGTTACAGCACCTGCTCCTCACAGCATGACAGGTCCCAGGTTCACTGGCCAGAGCAAATGTTTCAGAACAAGAAAGAGCAGCATTAGGCAGTACTGATGTAGCAGGAAAATAATTCTTAGTGTTATTTACATCAAGTTATCAGTCCCTTATTTTCTTTTTGCCTCTCTCCACCCCCTCCTCCACCCACAGCTGTATTATAGTAATTATATCTTTTATTTGATCTAGTCTAAATCAGGACTGTCCTTGAGGAGTATATTCTCCAAAGGAGTATTTTTCCATAGGAAATACTCATTAGCTGTTTTTAGATTGCATTACTTACTATGCATATATTTGATTGCAGGGGAAGTGTGGAAGAGGTAAAGCTTTAGTTAAGTCTAACAAGACACTTTGTTTTAGTTTAACTATTGAATTTAAGCCCTGCAATAAAACAGATTACTCTGGAAATGGAATGAAAGTCTTCTGTTCAGGTACTGAGGATGGACTTTAAAGTAGATATCTCTGAGTCAGGAAAAAATCCAGAAGGGATTCTGGATTCTTTTTCTACATAGTGTAAATTATTTAGCAATATGTAAGTGCAAATATTAGTAACGGTCTAATTAATAGTTGAGTACCATAATACTTTTATAGTCCTTCAAGTAAGTTGGTCAAGTTAAGTTTCAAAACATAAGTGTCTCACATTTTAATGAAAAGAAAGAGGAGCAATGTATCAAGGGCTCTAGATGTGAAATACATTTAAATACGTGGATGAGTCTTACTATCTAGCTTTATGTGTTCCTGATTCCCATCCATATGGAGAATTCTGGTAATATATAGGGCCCTAAATTGAGAGTTGCAGGACTATCCTATAGTCAAAATGGCATTGGCACAGAAAAGCATTTCTGCAGTTTTCACGGCACTGTCTCATTGAGTGGCTTGGGGACATGTGTGACTCGACAGAGAATAACTTCGTTTGGAACAGTGAAATTATTTGGGCCAGCTTTAAATATCTGAAATTCTGCTTTGCTTCCTGATAAACTTTCAAGACAACATGTCTTTCAAGAAACATTGTACAGAAATTTTCCTATGTAGAAGAACATTAAGCTATTTAAAAAACATTTCACCATTGCTCTAAGATGGCCAGGGGCTATAGTTTGATGATGAAAGAGTGTGATGGAGTTTGTATGGTTCCAAGGAAAGGTGTGTTTTAATCATAGGCTAATACACATTGCCATAGTGGACCACTTCCCAAACTTAACAATTAAGAAATGTTTAACCTCGAATGGCTTTTCAGTATTATGTAGTATAAAATGTTTCTTTTGCTCTGCTGCTTATGTTTCTGTTCTGTTAGAAATTTCTGTCAATGCTTTTAATGATGGTCTCCCTCTCTGCTGAGTTCCCCTTTTCCTGTGGTCTAGAACTGCTGCAAGTACAGTGCTGGAAGTACTTATTTGCAATAGAACGTTTAGTTTACTCCTCTGTAGCAGCGGTAGCTCATTTATTACCAAGATTGCAAGGGGAATATGAAGGCTACTTATATCCTTGTGTAAACACCCAACAGTCTCATTAACCATTAAATGGTCAAATGGCTGAAGTCACCTCTGAGTTTCTGAATGTATACTGCAGGAAAGGCATCCCTCATCTGGTTCCACATTAGGGGCTGCCTTAACATTTCACCCTGTTCTTTATTCAATTCAAGATTTTATCTCCTGCTAGCAATGACCTATCAATTAATGGTCTTTTTGTTATCACTATATGACTAACCACAAATCTATATTCCTGAAAAGCTTTGCCATTTCCTACATAGCTTTTGCTTTCTACTAAAAAAAAAGAGATGGCCTCCTTTATTACTCCTTATTCTACTTCACCTTTCTTACTGTAATCTAAAATTTGTCAATTTCCTATGTCATGGGCTGAGGTTTCTTTGGTCTGATTTTCGAAAGAGGTGTGGCTTATGCAATGATGCTATTAATTCAGCCCTGTAATAACTCCTCAATTTAACTATCTCAAGAAAATTTCAAGAAAATTGAGAGACTTTGGAGAGTATCTAAGGGTTATGTGGAAGACTAAGTCATCTGGTAAAAGAAAAGCCTATTAATTTTGCTGCTGAGAGGAACATTCCAAAAGGAAATCAGCCCAAGTTAAACATTAAAGAATCCCTATAGGAATGTCACCTCAAGACAAGAGTCTAGAGAAAGTTAGGGTTTATTGGTTCTGCTGCTCAAAGACAACTGCTTGACCAATGTAGGCTGCCCAGGGAAGTGGTCAAGTCACTGTCCCTGGATCAGTGCTGGATTAACCGTTGGACTCACTTAGGGTATTTTACAACCTAAATGATTCTGTGATTCTAAAGAGCAGTGTGGGCATGAGATAAAAGATGGCTGTAAAATAGCATTTTAAAAATCACTGTAGTAGTGAGTAGAGAGGAGCAAGAGGGACAGGCGAGTGTCCATATCTGCTCTGTGTTGCTATTTTTGTGCCCCTCTTTGCTCCCTGTCTCTTCCCACACGGCTCCACCTGCACTGCTCTTTGTTCCCCTAGTTTCCAGCTGGCGACTTCCACCAGCCAAGAGAGCTGCTGCTTCAGCACTTCTCTGCATCTGCCAGGAAATGAATAAATAGAGGGATGGGAAACGGAAGGGATGTGTTCTTGTTCTTTTTGTCAGCTTTACTTAGAGCTTTTTTTTAATTGTATGCCTTGCTAAAATGCAGTACTTTGAGAAGATTTTCTTGAAACTAGAGCTGAATCCTATCACCTCCTCAGTTTCCTTAGGTTTCCGGCATTAAGAAAAGTGCAAGTGCTTGAACATTGGTGGAGGTAGATTCTCATATATTCTGCTATTAAACACGCCACAGCCACTGAGAGGTTTAATGTTGTCCCTTAAGGGCTTGCCAGGAGTTCTGTTTGCAGGCACCCCTTGCCCATGGAGTGCTTTGCAGGGTGACCTGCGCCCTCATTTGATCACTGCAGGGCTTTGGGAGCTGTCTGTCCTATAAAATCCCTCTAACTCTCCATGAAGCTGAAGACAATGTGCCGCAGCACTATTCTTCTTTCTTTTTGTGCCAGTTCTTTCTCCCAGTGTTTCCAGCCTTTGTGACTGCCATCTGCCTGGGAGCTGGAGAGAATGTCTGTTCCTCCCCCCCCCCTATATTTTCTTTTAAATTGTGCTTAAGTCCAGGTTCCCGGTGACCCCAAGTGATGTCTCATGTTGGGGACTGAGATGAACAGGTGGATTATCCTTGGCACAACAAAATGAGCCCCTCATGCACAGTGGGCCAGCCCAGCATATTGCAGTTGATGGCTACTTCTAAATTAAATACCCAACATCATTGCCTTTTGCTCATTCCTCACTCATTTGTGTGAGGAGGCATTAATTTCTTCAGCTATGTCTGAGAAGTCTAGATCATTTAACAGTGGTTTCCCTGCAGGTTTCACTGCCTGTGGTGAGAGAACTGCCCTACTTGTGCTGGTGTGCAGGAGATTCTTCTGCTTGCTTAAGTCTCCTTTGCAGCAAGGTTATGTCTTATTACAAAACATTTCTCTTGTGATATATCTGTCTCATTAATTATCTCCATATATATTTCATCCTTAATTAAGAGGATTGTGGAACCTTCTGAAAGTATTTACAGGGTTTTTTTTTTAGCTTTTAAATACTCCAGTGGTTTTTATTATGAGTAAAAATGAGTAATAGACTTTCCTTAATTTCTTACTATTCCTCTGCTCTCTGTTTTTATTTACTTGGAAGAAACATTTGTCTTTTACATTTTTGTTATAGAAATTTTTAAGCATAAACACTGCAGGAAAGTACTTTTTTGTACAAAACCTGCACAACTATGCCCAGTGGAATTTAAAAATAACAAACTCCACTTCATGGCAGAAGTGTTTTTGCTGATACTAAATCTTGGAAAAAAAAAAGTAAGGTTATCTAATTATGATCCAAACTTACCTAGACTATGTACCTTTTGCTTTGTAAATGTGTTTTAGGTCTTGAGCTGTATAAAATGCTTGTGATGTGGTTTGTTTGAAAGACTATTTGGAATGCAAAGTAATTTCAGGGGATGCATGCTTGTCTTTAACCAGCTTCCCCAGTCTAGAAAGATGTTTGTGCATGCTCTGAAATTGCCAGGGCTGCACTTCCTCTGAGAAGCAGGGTACAAGCAATGAGCAATGCACACTTTCATCCCTGTAACCCTGCTCAGCTGGGTCTGGATATTCCTCTGCTCTTCACTTCATTACTGACTCAGCTGGTTTTAGAGCAAGAAGCTGGTAGGGAGGAAGACCAGTGAATCTGTAGTGATCAAGGATCCCTTTAGTGTACAAAAGGAAGAGGATTTGATCATTAGTAAGAGAGGGCTGCCCAGTAAGACCAGACTTTGTCATTTTTATTTTTCAAGGCGTGACAGGGAATAAAAGAAAGGATAATCAGTAAAAACATGGGGGTCTGATTTTCTGAGTCTGTGAAGTTTTCAGCCTGTTAGCTGCTGATTTTTTTCCTCCCTTGGGAGAATTTTCTTGTCTCAAGGACAAACCCATGTGAACAGTCACAGTACTTCTAGTTTCTCATAACAACCTTCTCACAGGTGTTGTTTCCATTATTTAACCAATGAAGAGAAGTTGTCTTTACAGACCAATCATACAGTTCCTTAGCACAGCATGTTACAAAAAGGCTGTGTGATATTGTAAATAAAGCCTTTCTGATCTTTCTTGTACCTAGAGTCAAGCTCTTCATTTTCGTGTCTAACAGCGGCAAAAGCATGTCTGAAGTGTCATTGAAAATTAGTGATCTTTCTGTACCTTCTTCTTGAAATGGCTGCTGAGGAAGGGACCAGTGGACACAGTCTTGTCTTTCAGGACTTAGGATTTGTGTCCTAAATTGCCCCTGAGTTGCCATCCCTTGCTCCTGGCCTTCCACACTGCCTTTTCATAGGAAAAAGGCAAGCGGCAGCATGAGCATTTTCATGGGCCAGTGGTAGCAGAAACGTTAACTGATTCAGAAACAACGCGTGACACCTGATGGCTGTGTCAGCACAGAGAAGGGGCTGACTGCAGCAGCAGTACTGATAAGACCTGTGAAAATCATGGTCTGGGAAATGCTTTTCTTGACACCTCTGCCCTTCTTTCAAACCAAATGGACACCGAAGCTAATGAGTTCTGAAAAGTATTGGAGAGAGTATTGTATGGTGTCATTACATCAGCGACATCTTTACAGTAGGCTGAATAATCTACAAGCATGCAAAGGACCTTGGACCATCCCTAAATACCCTTTCCTGCCTGTGACAAAATCCCATTGACATGTATTGAGCAATTTGTTAATCCTTGGTGCTAACTCTACAACTTTTGTAGGTAATGGACTCTGCTGCTGCCTTATCTTTGGGTTCAAGGTTGTTTTTAAGCCTGATGTTGTTTGTATCCAGTGTACAGATGATAAAGAGCCGATTGTTCCTCTCCTTTTTCAAGCCAACTGCTACCATGCCTCCTTTTAGTTTAGTGCTGCAAACTAACATTTACATTTGGACGTTTCTGCATGAAGTCTTGGAAAAGTAGAGAAAGTTTTTCATCAAGAATCTTAAGGTAGTGTTTGCTAGTAAGACAAAAAAACAAATGGTCACATCGGATGTAAAAATAAAGCCCATATGGGAGTGATTCTGCAGAGAAGTGGGAATTCCACTGTGGCTTTCCTCTGGGTTCTGAGTGAGGACTCTCTTGTGCCTGAGGCACACTGGTATGTTTTCAAAGCCCTGGGGAGCTGCAGTGCCAGGAGAGGTCGTCCCTGTGGACAGGGCTGTACCGCCCATTCTGCTGATCACAGCCCTCAAGACAGTCAGAATGCATCAACCAACTGCAGGACCTTTACTGTCCATCAGTGAATTGTGTCTGGCTCATTGCCTGCCCCAAAAGTGCCTCCTTGCCCCAGTGGGCTAATCTGTAAAGGGTTCATGAAGCTCTTGACATTCATAAAAGCATGTTAGTTTCCAGTAAGGCAGGGTTGGAGTTTCTACACATGTTGAAATGGTGGATTGTGTTGTATGGTGTGTTCACCTGTGTCTCTGTTCTTTCTTTCAAATTCTGGTTTTAAAAATCTACTAGTGTTAGTGGCTTCCTTGTGTCATGTACAGTTCTTGTCTCTGAAACCAGCATTGGTTGTGGACCAGAAAATAAAAGCCTCATAACAGCGTCCAGTGTTCAAAGGGTCCTCAGCTGGAAATACTGGCACCAAACAGAACAAACAACCCCAAAATTTAGATTAAAACCCACACAAACCCCCCAAAAGCCGTCCCTCTGTAATTAAATGAATTCACAGTAAATTCCTTGTTGAGTTGGAAATATTTCTTATTAATTCCTTTAAAAACAAGTCATACATGAAGCTCTTGGGAGCAAAATAATTTGGATGGTTGCCATCTCATATGTTTGTCAAGACTTACAGAAGATCAGCAATTACTATGCAAGCAATTTAATTACAAGATGCTTAGTAAGGAGACCTAGGAAATATGTTAAACTCTAGAATTGGTTTTTCCTTACCTTCCATTTTCCTCCTATTCTCAGAGTTTCATCTGATGTGGACTTGTTGAGTGTGTTGGGTTTCCTTATGCTGTGCTTTCATCTGCAGGCTATGTTGTAGGTTGGGGCCCAAATGGACTGTAAATGTCTTGCTCAGGAATCCAAGCTGAACCCTTCTCAAAGTGTTTGTAGAAAGTCAGTTTCCTATGGGGAGTGTCAAGGTTTTTGAGGTTAATACTCTGTGGAAGTGCCTCCAGCTTTTTTAGCAAGAGGTAGAAAAATAAATATGGTATTCTTATGCAGTCTGAACTAAATTTGTACTCTTGATGTGCAATAAGTACAATTATATACTTCATTAAAATTCTTATTTAAAGGGAGAAAAGGTTTTGTATTCTTTCAGCTTGAATTAATTCCTTTTGACATTGAAGTATAGTGCCAAAGATTTCCAGTGTTGTGGGAATTATTACTGTGAAAGCAGTTCTGAGGGATTTAAAACAGTAAGAGCCTGGGTTTGGTTCCCAAATATTGTGACATTAAAAAGAAAGGTACAGAATACAAATAAATTCTATTATAAACTGTAGTTTAATTAAGTCATTTTTACATGACTTGTTCATTTTGAACAAATGGTTTTCTATATTTCTGAATCTGGAAAGATGAAACATACAGTTAAGTAAGTTTCTAAAAGGGCATGGATATTTTAAGAATAAGATTATCTTTCTGAAAAATGTTTTTTAAAATTTGTGTTCATAACTGTATTATTTATGTGGTATTTTGAATGCCTTTTCCTGCTTAATGCATTGTGACCTTTGCAATTGTCACTTTTTTTTTTATAATTGCTTGCATAGGAGCATACAGATTATCAGTAAATTTCTGTAGTTCTTAGGATTTATTTGAGAGAAAAAGGTAGCAGAGTTTGTTGTCAGATTTAAAATCATCTTGGTTTTGTATCTATCTCAAGATCTCCTTAATTTATTGGCATAAAATTCCTCAAAGCTGTATTTTATGTGTCAGTATTAAATACCCTCTTTGTGCTTGTAAGGTACGTACAGTGCTGAGAGTCAGAATTACTTGTGACATCAATCCCAGACAGGGTTTTGAAACTGTAGTGAGGAAATGCAGTCTATCTGCCATACATGTTGAAAGAATGCTTTTATTTTTTATTTTTGCCCAAATATTTTAAGAATTTGTACTCACCAGAATTTTCTGAGAATTAGGAAGTTTACTTTTTTTTTTAATGCATAATGGACAGTGATACTTTTAATTTCTTGTTCCTAGTTAGAGTAGGCAAGTCATTTTGATTCAGAACTAGTGTCATACCTTAGATTATTTTAAAAGTAGTTTTTATCTTTATGTTTCAGTTTTTAATAAAATCTGAGAGTCTTTCAGATAGTATTGCAAAATATGTATATACTGATTTGTTTCTGGAGAAAAGGTGCTTGTGGGTAAATAATTCGATTTTTTAAATTGCTTAAAACAATTTTTTAGAGGTTGAAACTGCTGTACAAGCAGCTTAGAAAGTTACTGCTATAGGTCTTGAAGAAAGAAAAAACTCCCATTCATGCTCATCAGCAATGAGCCCACAACTGTGGTGAGAAACAGCTCATCAATGGAGCTGCTTTTTTTTTTTTTTCTTGGTGGATGGGTCACCAAGAGAGCAGATGTAAAACTGGCGTTTTTCCCCCTCCTCTATGCAAGCCCCAGCAACTTATTATGCCTCCCTCTCCCCCCCAAAAATACCCAGTATCTTGCATCAGTCCTTCTCTCCCTGTCAGCCTACCCTCAAATCCAACAATAAAATGCAATCTATATCTATTTTAAGTATTTACACATGGAGAAACCACTCCTGCTTTCTGACTGTAGACCCAGTTTCAACAACAAAATAAAACTAAGCCATAGTTGAAAAATTACAAGTGAAGAAATGTGGCAGTAATGTGTTTTCTGTTGTATTCAAATATTTTCCTCTTCCATTTAAATTTGCTTTCAGTAAGTTGTCAGTAATAGGAACATCTGAAATTTAATCATCCAGTGTAAAATAAAACTTGAGATATCCCACACTGACAGCACTTTCTCTGGCAGTCTTGCTGGGCAGCAGCTGGGGAGGTAGAGCAGTATTTGTTAGGTGGGACTGGAGTGAAGGGGGTGTTGGGAGTAGGACCTTCCTTGTTACCTTCCTTCTCATGCCTAACAAAGTGGTTGTTGTAAGTATACTAAGCCAACAGATTCCTGTGCAAAAGCACTAAGGGAATTAAAAGCTTAAGCAGTTCCTGCACTCTGAGGAGTTTAAATGGTTTAGTCAAGGAAAATAGGGGAAAGAGTATATATTTGTTAAGTACTTCTGCTTGTTCTCAGTTAGGCTTCAAACTAACACAGCAGTTAGGAAACTCAGGGGTTTCCAACCCTTGAGCTTTCCTAGTGAATTCACATGGGGCTGTTTAGTGTGAATATGAGAAAGAAATTTAGAAGAGAAGAATTAATAGCTCAGTCATTCAAAGACTATGTGCTTAGTAAAATATAATTTTATTAAAAGTCTTCTGCAGTTTTGTTTTTTTTTTTCTTTTAAGCTGCTGCACTTTGGCTACTTTTGTGAATATGTGGTGGGGTTCAACTGCAGGATAAACCATTTGCGCTGCAGGACTCCTCTTTCATGTAGTGCAGAAATCGTGCAAAGTATAAGGCAGAGGGTTAGGAGAAGGAGGAGAGGCTGCTGCCTTTAAGACATGAATTGGCATGCAACACAGGCTCGGGTTCTGGTATTTAGCTTTCATTTAGTTTAAGCAATAATTTGCCTAGAGACTTCTGCCTAAATATAAAACTTCCCAGTATTAAAGAACAAGAAAGAAAATAAAGCAATTGAAAGGAAAAATGATTGCTAACTAGTTCATTCACTGTCCTGGTGCATAGGCTTAATTTTTGATACTGAAGCAAAGTAATGCTAAAAATGAACAGATAAGCTGCAGTAGAAAAGCTGCAAGTGACAAGCTTTTGCAAATAATTTATTATTCTGATATGTGGTAATGTGTACAGATGTCTTTTTGTTTTTCTACATTAATTCCAGAAAGTCCTGTGAAAGTCATATAAGCCTTACAGCTAATATTCTTAAATGCTTTGCCTGCTGTGTTTTCTCCTCAGTAATAGAGGTACATTAAAATAAGCATGTTGTTAATTGTTGCATTAAGACCAAAGAAATGAGAAATGAAATAATTTTGCATTTCAAATACCTTGTGAGCTCCTCTTGCACACACAAATGTGCTGAAAGCTGGAGAAGATGTTTCAGCAACAGCCATGACTGGAACTGGTACATGGTTGCTCTTTCCCAGTGCACCTCTGCTGAGCTTCTTTTTCTTGAATGATGGGCCAATTTAAAATAGCTGTTTAATATAATAGTTACTAGAGCAGATTGTAAATACTGAATATGCAGCACAACAGAAGACAAGCATGGAGCTGTCTTGTGATGGCAAATGCAGACTTTATTGTCCTGTGTGCTCCATTTGTGAATTGTCCGATTTGTAGAAGAATTTCTTGCAGTGTTAAAGAAGTGCTAGCTCATGTACTTTGTGTCAATCATAAATAGATTTGAGCATAGCTATTTGAGATTCAGGTCTCATTTGATACAGAATTCACAGAGTTTTTTGAATTCTGTATCAAATGGGACCTGGATCACAAATGACTATACTCATATCCTTATAAAATCACTAAGATTTGACTGGACCTTTGTATCTTACTTTGCAGATAGTGGTACATTTCCTGCAGTGATCATTAATGCCTTTGGAGAGCTGAAATCAGCATGCAGCATTGGTCACAGATCATGCTCCATTTTATCCATCTCCTCAGAATTGAATAAATCAGCAGTCTTTCTCTCTGTGCAATGTTTTAATTTCTCCCCTATTAATTTGCTATTTGGAGCCATAATTTTTTGTTGAAAGTTGTGCCAAGAATGGAGAAATGAAACAGGGATTTGCATACCTATCACAAATCTCTGCCACTGGGTTTATCCTCTCAGCTGCGCAAGTGTGTGAGTTACTTGGTTTGGTGCACCAAAATTCCCTGTGTGGAGAATTATTGATGTCTTAGAAGTCAATATTTGACTGTCTTTTGCAAGTGCAAGTTAGGCCATCAATATCAGAACAGGAGAGAAGAGTTGAGGAGGAATGGCTGCGGCAGTGACGTGTGATGGATCATGCAGCATCCCTGATAGCTGAGAAATAGGCTGCACCATTTAAGTGACTTTTGCCTTTCCAGAGTGAACCAGCCTAAGCTGTTCCACACAAATTGCCACTGACTTGGTGGTTAGAAAATCCTTTTACAGAATTTCACTCCTGACTTACCTCTTTGTCATTGAATTATGCCCATTTCAATTGAGTGCAATGCTCCTAATAACATGTCAATTAATTTTAAACTGCGTATATCTTCAATCTGCCATCAAGACTTGGAAAACGAGCTTCATCACTTGCTCCCACTGGGGTTTTGGAAAAGGCATTATTTAAAACACTTTGTAAGACTTTTGGTCACCTTTTCTAATGTACAGAATTTAATTTTTGTAAGTCGTTAAAAAAAAGTGTAGTTTTTCTAAATAGTTTTTGAATCTTTAAAACCATGCTGCTAAAGTTTAATTCTGGACTATTACCTCTTTCTGTAGTACTATTGAAGATTTTGCAAGACATTTAATATTCTTAAGTGACCTATTATTAATTTTTACATATTGTGATATTTAGTTCTTAAAGTTCTTTTAAGCAATAAAAAGTAGGGAGGAAATGTAATGAAAACAAGCGTAAAGGTGTTGCAGAGCTGAATGTTTAAGCACTCATCTGTATTGCACTGGCTGGAGTGAAAAAGCCTGGTGTTATAAACAATATGTTAGAGAAGAATGTCTAAGAAAAACTTTATTCCATTTCTTTACTGGAACCAAGGCCTGCTGAAAACAAATAGATCCAAAGGAATCAACTGGAGTTCTGTCTTGTATGAAAGTCTTGCCTTTGTGTGGGAGAGGCCATCCAGCTTTGATCCATGTGCCAGGCTTTCAAAAGTTCAATCCAGAAACCTGGAGCTGATAACTTTGCTGCTGTTTTTTTTTTTTTTTGGCCAGTGTTGCTAGGTAACACTTTTGGGTTTGGGTCACTATATTTTGGTGGGGTCTGAAAATATTTCCCAGATGCACATCCTGGGAATCCCTTCTGCATGGAAGTACTGTCAGGTGCTCCTGGAGCCTGCCTGTCCCCCTGCCATGGCCTTGAGAACCCACTATGCCAGTGGGCTTTTGGCAGGGCAGCCTGTGGATCCCATTGGCAGCTGGAGACGTGGCAGTCATGCAGCTGATCCACAGTTCAGTACAGCTGCACAAAATTCAAGTCTCAACTCAGTTTAGGGTCACTACCTCTGTTTTATTTCTTTTGATAATTGTGGAAGCTGGTCACTTCTCCTGCATTTTAAAGGGTTTGTCCCAAAAGTCATGGGAAACCTGACACAATTGCCAATTTTTTAGAGCAAAGTGAGTTAGCTCTAAGTCTTTGTCAGCACATGCCTCAAGGGAGGGGTTTTCCAGACTCCTCTGGAAACCCTCACACAGGGATTTGAGCTTGTGGAAGTGGAAGGTTGGCAGCTGGGTGCTTTTGGGTACAGCCTGGCTGCCTGTGCCCTGAGCTGCTGGACATTCTGGATGGGGTGCAGTGCTGGCAGCGTGGGAAAGAGAAGTGGAAGTCTCTTGAGCTTTGGGCTAGGACTTTGTAAGAGTTTGTGGGAGGAAACCTGAAAAGTAGATCAATGTGCTTGTAATCAGTGGTGCTACTGCTGCTTGAGGCCAAAAGGGTTTGGCAAAATGAGTTAATTGCTGATGACTGCTGAAAGGGGAGTTTTGATTACTGCCTCTGCCAGGGACCTCTGCCTATGGCTTTTTAGTTTTTCAAATACCTCGTTATTTGGGTAATATCCTGTGTATTTGAACTCAAAACAGCAGAAAACTCACATTTATCCTGAAACATCAAAAGATTTTGTATTTCTTCGCAGGCCTTGCACTGCAACGATACAAGTTGTCACTAAAATGTAAAAAGCCAAACACCGGATGTTTTTCTGTAGTCTTTCTAGACAGCATTAGGTGTCCTCTGTGTTTCATCTTTTGTCATCTACAACCCCCATAATTTTATCCCACACAATTTAACCATGGCCCATGTGGCTCAGCATCCAAGTGTTTTGTCCCTGTGCAGAGGGGAATTGAGTGAGGTGCCTTGTTTGAACATGATCAGAGATGAAGAATTTTTTTAGATCTAGTTTGTGACTGGGTACATCAAGACTACAGTGGTGGCTGGAGGTGTTGTGTCAAATCAATAAGTAGGAAAATGTTTGCTTAGAAGAAAAGGCTGCTCACCAAGACAAACAGAGAACTGTTTTTGCCTGGATACGTAAAGGTAACGGCAGTTGTCGTGAGGTTTGCTGTCGGTCACTCTTGGTGTGCGTTCAGCTGTGAGAACGCCTACAAATGGAACAGATCGTAAAGTTATCCTGGCATAGCATCTGAGAGTGGAACTCCTGAAGTATTTCCTTGTAGTTACAAAGAAATGTGGAAATAATAAGGCAGCTGTTGTAGAGGCAGCAGGAGCACACTGCAGTACCGTCTGTGGCAGTCCTCTAGACCTCTCGGTGGTGACTTCAAACAGCATTGTTTTCTGGGGTTCACTTATAGCAATGCAGTTACTTGGACAGAATGGGAAAAGAAAGATTTGACTGTAAAGGCACATCGTTTGGGTAGCCTTGGCTTGAGTTTACAGTGGAACTGTCAAAAGATATTTCTGATAAGTTAATTTTTATACTTTTACAAAAGAGATTACAAGCCTTTCTCCCCATTTTCCTCACTATACTTGACTTCAGCATTTATCTAGCAGTAGTTTCCATTGTTTTCCTTAGGTGCTAAAAGGATCTCTTAATTTGAGAAAATGTTTTGATTGTTCATAATACATTATTATGTGTCTACAGGAGATGTTATCTCCTCAAAGCTAAGCTTTTTCAGCATTTTTCAAGATACTCATTGCACCTTAGGTGAGTTTGGCAAGCTTCTTTATGGGTGGTAGGGCAATGGTTTCACTGACTGTTACTTATATTGAAACTTTTTATGATGATGTTTTAACATGAGAACAAAACTGAGTTGTATTGCAGAGCTTCATATGTTAGTCATTTATCGAAGAGTGAGTTGCAACAAAGAGTTGATGATGCTTGCTTCTTTGAAGGGTAAATTAAATCCTGTCTAGCAACACCTTGTGGAATTTTCTGTAATACACATTTGCTTTGCATGAGTAATACCCAAACTGATTTTTTACTCCAACAAGAAATAAGGCATCAACCCAACCAATGAGGATTTTTTTTTCCTTCAGAAAAATCTTATTTCTCAATCTGTGGTGTGCTGTTAAGAGGCTGAAATTTAACAAAGGTAGGATAAGGATTCTCTGTATGAATGACAAACTACAAGATTCAGTTATATGCTTTTGTGCAGACTTGGAGTGTCCAGCATTTTAAATAGCTTCAAGTTCCATTATAACATGTCAGTGTTTTCAGGGTTTCTTTAAAAAACCCCTCATGGTAGGTGTTTTAATCCATATCTGAACTGCAGATAAGGAGAGACAGTTTTTCCTTTTGTAAAAATAATCTTGGACAGATTGCAGAAACATTTCCTTCAAAGGTTTGATTTTTAAGGCTGAGTTTCAAGTTACATTTACTTTCAGTTTTGCATATGTATGTATGTACACACAGCATTTTGAATAGATTTTAAAAAGCATGCATTTTGAAATACATTGGACTAAGAATGAACTCAGGCTTATAAATGAGTGCTGTATATTTAAGTCAGTGAAAATGTACTCTCAAGATCAAATTATGCTAATGGATATGTTGTTTGTGTAAAGTATTTAGTGAAATAATAAATGACTTTGTTGCCAGAGAAGTCTAAAATGCCCCAACCACAAGGATTTTGCGTGGTAAATTAGTGTTGTCCTTTAATTTTCCCATGATCATCCTGTATTTTCCTTCCCAGAGGATACTGGTGTAGCTCCTATGCAAAACATGGCATTTCCACTTGAGCTAAAAAGTAGCTCCCCATTCACTCTCACTAGCAGTAAGATTTAGATACTATTTTCATTCAACCTCCAGAAAATTAAAGTTTTAGGGACAGATGGATATTTTGGTTGGCCTGGTTCCGGCCTTGGCCAAATATCAGTGTGGATAGTTACATCCTGCCTCCATCAGGCTCTTGCAATGTCAGTTGCTTTTGGGTAAGGGGAGTTCAGGATAATGTCTTTGCTGACTGGACAAGAATTGGAGAGTCTGGGTTCTCTTCTGTCATGTCCTGGACCTTCTCTGTGTTATGTCCCTAGATATGCTCTTGGAAGAGACAAGGTGAGCAGGAAAATGAACAGAAATCCTGGAATGACTAGTGCCTTTACCATATTTGCAATGTATAAAACATACAGTGTTAACCATCTCTAGGATGAGCTTTATGAAACTCATGTCCAAGAGAATTTACTGCTCTTGGGAGGGGCCTGCATCAGAAGAAATTTGGATAACCCTTGTGGAAATTTTCTGCAATTTACTTGTTTGGATGGGGCAGTGTGACAGCTCCATGCTTGCCATTTTATTTGCTCTTACTCCCTTGCTTCCACAGCTGAGATTTGAAAAGCAGATAAAGCATCCATAACTCAATTCTGTGTACTTTGAAAATTTCTGTGGATTTTCAGGTTTTAACAGTGATTTTGGCAAGACTATGCATGCAGCATTTCAGAGAGTGACCTGCTGAGTATCTGTGTTGCCATATTCAGATGCAAAGTGATTATCTACAAAGAACGTGAAGCAGTTCAGTGAATAAATGGATTTATACAAAAAATCTATACTAATTATTGGGATCTTTATGCCAAGTTCTTAAGGCTGGAGTAACCTGTTTTCAGACTTTATTTTTGTGTTCCAAGCATTACTAAAATTTTACTTATGCTCCTACATGTGTTTATTGACATGTGCTGTATTTATTGATCTTGTAATACAGATTGGATACAGACAGAGAATATGTAACAACAATTTAGATGCATGAATGCTGTTCTTGGAGCATTCATTTTCCAAATAATGAGAAAAAAAAGGCAAGGAGGTTTTGAAAATAATTTGCTTCATCTTTTTCACCTCTGTAGGCTTTTAGCATACTCCTAAAGGTGTGCATTTGGTGAAGGTGGTGCTAGGTTTTCCTATCAAAAACAGAATGAAGTATCAACAAACGTATGTAACAGCCTCTGACCTAATGCTGTAGGCACTGTTACCACGAAAAACATTTACTTGATGTGGCAATTGTCAGATGCTTTTCAGGAATGGGACTTCTTAAACTCCCCTATGAGACTGACATGAAAGTGTCCAGCTTTTCCATATAACATGCAGGTAAATGGTTGAGTAACCTTTGTATATTAAAGACAAACAGTTGAGCATGGGAGATGACATTTCTTTCAGGCATATTTCAGTGGTTATAAGTATTAGAATGCACCAGCAGCCTTTATTCCCTGGCAGACTTTTTCTTGCCAACACTCCTTAATAATTGAAATCTTTTGATTATCAGTGCTGACTCACATGTCCTCATAGCTGTATAATTCAGATCAATTTTTTTGTGATTTGTGGTATGCTGGCATTACCAGTCTTCCCACTTGAAGAGAAGTACTGCATGATTCACATGCTTGAGTTTCCTTAGGCATCCACAGCTCACTGTTACACAAGAGGCAGGGCTGGACAGACCCTTGCACTGACCAAGTGTGACTGCCCTGCTCCTGTTCATAGGTTCTTTAAAGATTGAAACCAGTTGTGTTACAGGTTGGGGTTATTTTTAACCTCTGCTAAGGAGTCAACATTTTTCAGTGTGTAAAGTGGTTCTGCTGTTAAGCTCCATTGTCAGACTTGGAGTTGTTTGAACCTGGTTTTGTGTTTGTTTCATGCGGTGGTTGTTGGCCCTCCATGCGTGAGCAGGCAGCAGGCACTGAATCGTGAGCCTTGTGGTTCTTCATGTTGGTGTAAAATGTTATGCTTGGAGCTGATGAAAAAGTGTTTCCCTGTTCCCAAAGTGAAGTGCTTTCCCCCCAAATATGCAAAGGTGCAGTGGAGCACTAGTGCAGGCAGATGTGAATGGTTCTGGGTCATGCCAGGAGGAGGGAGCTTAGGGAAACCCTGATGGTGCTGTCAGCAGGTTTTTGCCTAACTCAGGGAGTTGCTCTCTGCTGCTTTTGCCACTATGTTTGTTATGTGAGGTTGTGAAGCTTTGACAGTTTATCTGTTGCTGGCCTTGCAATTTAAAATTGTGGTGTTCTTAAATGTAGAGTGATGATCATGCAGAGCTTAAACCATGAGAATATATTATACTTAGCTCTTCAAAAAGATACTAGGCATGCATTGTCTTCTGTGCTATAAACTACGCTGTTTTAAACATTGGAACCCTGCTTGTTCAAAATAGCTTGATTTTTAGTAAACATTTCAAGTGATGTTTAAAAAAGTCTAAAATAGCTAAAATATCTGTTTTCAAAAGACTAGACAGAATAAAATAGTTACAGAAATACCACTAACATGATGGTGCAGAGGTAAAGAATCTAATCCATGGCAGAGCCTCTTCCTATGCACATCTGGGAATGTAACACCCCAGCATATTCCTATTGCCTTCCCAGTCAGTAAACGTTGATGTGTTGCTTCTTACTTTGCTTTAAATATTGAAGAAATAGATATTCAGCCCTGGGCTCCAAGTAGTATTACAAATGTCTGAACAATGATCCCTTGAGAGAGAAATACCTGTTTAAGAATGTAGCAAAACTTGTCTGTAACGAGCAGATCAAAGAGTCCGTAAACACAAGCTTTAAAAAAAAAAAAAGGGTGAAGTGGGTCAGATGCATGACACAATTTTGAGATAAGCTGTTGATAAGCCACTGCTGCAAATATTTGTCTTTGAAACTATTATAAGCGGCTGATTGACCCAGAAGGGAGCCTGAGGTCACTCTGTGGTTGAGGTCTGAGCAGTGGCATTACGGTTGGTTATCCTCCAGGAGAGCACTGGGTGAGGTGTGCACTGGGTAGTGGCAGAAGCTTTTCAACACCTTCCCTAAAATTCAGAGGCAGTTGATAAACTGGAAAATATTTCTACCTCATTATATATTGAGCAAGGACAAGTAAAATAGATGTGCATTCTGGGGCTGCGCTGATATGGAAATTGTAGCAAGAAAATTTCCCTTAACATATGAGTCAGTGATGGTCACCACCTTTTTCTCTCCAAATGAGGTGACTCATTAAGCTCACACATGCTCTTGCAGGATCCCACAGCCCACGTGGAGGTGTGAGTGCCTTTGACTGGATTTGCCCACACATGACAATCTGTGACCATCTATGTGGCAGGTAGCAGCAAGGTGACAGAGAACAGACAAAAATTATGTGCCAGCCTGATACAGAGGATGCCACAGCAGCTAAATGAAAAAGCACAAGTCCTAGGTGTACCTTTGCCTTGAGGCTCCAGGATGACCATTTCAGCCTGTCCATAGGATTAGGGTATAATTATTTCTGATTATACTCCTTTTTCTACTTATGGAAAACAAACTTCAGCTCCCGGCTCATATTTAGTTTCTGAAGTTTAGTTCTTGCAATCTAAATTAGACCTGCCCAGTGTGTTTGCGAGGTCAGTGCTCTTGGAGACTGCAGTGGAAACTTGTTTGGAGAGAACTGGGGAGAGCTGGAACAATGTCAGATTGTGCTGGGAAAAGCTGCTTCATGTGGGATGTCTTCAAGGAGCAATTACAAAAATAACATTTGCTGTCAGCCAATAGAGCAGAGCAGTGAGTGGATAAAAAATACAAAAATCTGCTCTGTGTTCCAGTACCTGAAGATGTAGAGCTTTTCTATTAGAAGTTTGCACAGAGCACAGTGTTTTCAAACAGCAACTCTTCTGAGGAGCTTATAGATACACTTCTAATTTTAATGTTTATGAATTGGAGAGTTGTTTTGTAATACCTACTAATAAGTATATATTTTTACAACCCTAGGATAACTTCGGACCTGTCAGAAGGTGTGCAGGCTTCTAGATCTTGTTCTTTCTCCCCTTCTTATGGGTGCTTGGTAGAAAATGTGGTGCAATTCCTCTACAGAGCAAGTGTGTTAAGGCTGCCTGCTAAAATCCCATTTACTACTCAGCAGTGTTCTTGCCTCACAAACCATTGAACAGGGCAATTTTCCATGACTGGAACATTGCTGCAGGCCACCTGATCAGGAGAAGGGGTCAATGAGGCCTTCTACAGACAGATGGAAGTACCCTCATGATCAGAAGCCTTCACCACCACCTTCAACCACTCTGGTATATTCTGAAAAAAACAGCACAGCTGGGCACACACTCCAGGAGAGTCCTGCAGAGCACTGGTGATCAGTTTTTGATACAGGTGGTGAAGGAGCCAGCACAGAAAGATGTGGTGCCACACCTTGTACTGATGAAGAAAGAAGGACTGGTTTGGAATGTAAAGGTTGGGGCAGTCTTGGCTGCAGTGACCATGACATGGTGGAGTTCAAGAACCTGTGTGAAGGAAACAGGGCAAAAAGTAGGGTCCCAGCCCTGGATTTCAGGAGAGCTAACTTTGGTCTCTTCAGGAATCTACTTGGAGGAATCCCGTGGGTTAGGGGTCTAAAAGATATGGGATGGGTCCAAGTGGCTAAAATTCAAGCATCACTGCTCTAAAGATGACCAGGGGACTGGAGCATCTCTTAGGAGGGGACTGAGGGACCTGGACCTGTTTAGCCTGAGGAAGATGGAGAGTGATGCACTACTGTCACAAGAGAGACACAGACACTACAGCTGAGTCAAGGCGGGAATAAGAGGGAGTTTAATTTTCACTTTCAGTTTATATAGATTTCCAGAAATGAGACCACATTGGAAGACTGAGGCTCAACCTCTTCAATTCCACTGGTCTGAGAAAGTGTCCATCAATTGTCCCTCTTAAAGAGAAGAATATAAACAACATAGACAGTTACAGAAACATTTCTTTGTTTACATGAAAATCCGTGAGAAACTGACTCCAAAATATGTGAACTACAGAAGGCTTAGAAAAAATTCCAAGAGAACAGGGAAACATCAAGGGGATTTTATGTAAGTATGTAAGTATCTGAAGAGAGGTGTCAAGAGGATGGAGCCAGGCTTCTTGGTGGTGCCTAGAAACAGGACAAGGGGCAACAGGCACAAAGAAAAACACAGTAAATTCCTTCTGAATATGAGGAAAACTTCTGTATTGTGAGAATGGCACATTCTCCTTCTCTGGACGTTTTTGAAACCTTCCTGTGTGCAATCCTGTACAACCAGCTCTAGGTGATCCTGATCCCTGAGCAAAGAGATTGGACTCAAGGATCTCCAGAGGTCACTTCCAACCCAGCCATTCAGTGATTCTGTGTGATTTTGGACTAACTCTGTTTATCATCCTGAGGTTAGATTTGGCAAGCAACATCTGTAGCCCACCACGGTGAAAAATAATATCCAACACATTCTTAATTACACTTTTCTTCAATATTTTGCTATTACTGGAGGATTACCATTTTCTGCTGGTGAATTAAAGGAAAAATTGTAATATAAATGGGCAGTCAACAGTTCTGCATTAAAATCCCTAGAAGTATCAAGGCATGGAAGTTGTTTTGATTTATATGTGTGTCTGTTTAGCAGTGCACTGGCAGAAAATATCAGTTCTTTCCTTTTCTGGACTGCTAAAAAGCATGCAGCCCAAACTGACAACAGGTTCAAGAATTTAAATGATAAATTACCATATCACGTTCATATGCAGTGCCTTTAACTTGGACGGACCTTGAGAGACTTACTAATAGTGTATCACACTAACTAGCCTAATTTCAGAATTGCATATCTCTAAGTGTAATCTGCCCTTCAAAAAGCTATGTGCACTGACCCTGTGAAAGGTAAAACCAGGAAACAAAAAAATAATGCAGTGTTCAATTTAAGCTGCTGTGGAAATTTGAACAGGCAGCATGTTCTGAGGATTTACTTTTGGATAAAGGCTAATCTACTACCAACTTCTGTGGTTGCTGGAGAGTGAGGCTGCTCTGTTGGCACCTCTAAGCAGGGTTATGATGCAGATAGTGTGAAATACTTGCTGGAAGGAACCCAAGATCCCCTCCTTTAGCTCGGCAAGGAACCTGATGAGAGTAAGTGCCTGTACCTGCCATTATCTATAGAAATACCCACAATTAATAGTGTAACAAATTTGACTACTCTGTCAGCTTCCAGCTTTTGCTCTTGACCATTAACAAAGAATTCAGAATCTGGTTCCATAAATAATGGAGAAGCTTGTATCTACAAAATTTATTTCTGTTATCATCAAAAAGCAGAATTACAGAGAGGCTGTTTCTTGTTGGTTGGCTATAAGTGTGCTTGAGAAACATCATTGTATTTTTGAGGGATGAGATGTCCTTGACAAAAATTTTTAGTCCACTTGTTCAGAATAAAATGTTCATGTTTCCATATGAGGAGCAAGCAGAGCATTTGCAGCATTCAACAACCTTAATATTTCAAAGTATAGAAATATATGCAAAATTAACTCTTCAGGAAGATAGTAGCATCCCTGTGAAAGTTCCAGCTGCTCAGTATTGCCTTTTTGGAGCAGCCAGCATTAGGAAACACATCATGGTAACACTTGCTCCATGTCAGCAAGCACAGGCAGGGCAGGAAAAGAGCCCAAGAAGAGAAGAGTCCATATAGGGTGTACCCTGTAGGCACACCCAGGGACTTTGTGTGCCCTTTCTGCCCCACAGCAGGAGCCATGCCAGGCACTGCCCGTGGGTCACAGAGGAGCTGAGCACCCGTGGCCTTCATGGGAGGGCCTGGCTGTTGGTGGATGCCCCACTTTTGCCAACTGTCCTGTTCAGCACTGGGGTTTTTTAACACACATCTCCCATTACAGGCCAGAGCTGTGAACCCAGGCTGGATTTCAGCTTGGTTGTGCCCCTTCTCCATCTGCTTCTCCCCAGGCTGTTGGATAAGCTGGTGGCTTCTCGCATACCTGCCACAGCAGCGTTGTCCCCAGAGTGTGCCTGGGAGGGTTTGCCCATGAGGAGCAGGCTGAAGGGCAGCTGCTGTGCCTTCCCCAGAGCTGCTGGCTCCTGGTGTGCCTGGGAGGGTTTGCCCATGAGGAACAGGCTGCTGTGCCTGTTCCATGTCCAGGGCCCAGCCCTGTCCCTGCGCTCCACACCACTGCAGCAGGCAGAGGCAGGGCTGCTGGCTGGGGAAGGACCGTGCAGGAGTGGGTGGTGTGGGCAGTGGGACTCAGTGAATTAGGAACATCCAGGACCAAGGGGGAGAACCCTGCTTTGGAGCTCAGAAAGGGTACCAAGGGTGTGCCCAGTCGTCAACCTCTGCGACATCCCAAGTGCCTGGCTTTCCCACTGGAGAATAAAAGAAGTGAGACCAGTGATAAAGGGAAGGGTGGAATAAAATAGGCCACATTAACAGGAAAAAAAGTAGAGGAAAGAGAATGACAAATGTTTCTGGTTACTTGAAGCTGTCCTTATACAGAGACTCAATCTCACTTTTCATCAAGCAGTAAGAGAAAAAAAACCCCTATTTGATGTGTCTTGTGACCAAGTCTGAAACTTGTAGGAAGAGAAAATAGCCAGAGCTCATTCAGTCAAAGCAGAGGCCCCATCCAGAGGAGAAAGGGTTTGCGTGAAAACAATTGTCTTTGATTAGTAAGAATTACCATTCCAAAACATCAGATTTTTTTCAATAATCATTTGACCTGTCATTTTGCCACTATGTATGTATGTGTATATATACATATAAAAATAAATCAGAAAAAATAGATTATTCATTTGAGCTATTTGCTTAAATGCAACTTAATACTTTCTGTCATGCTGTTGTAGCTTGGGAGCCAATCCATAGACGTGTCTTTCCACTTGCCCATGGAGAACTGTCACAGAGGCTGCACCTTGCCAGCCAGTAGACATTGCTAATCTAGGTGTATTTTTAGGAAAGCAATTTGAGATTTCCTCTTATGTCTGAGGCAAATGCAGTTTTGTTCTAACCCTAATGCCTGTCTGAGGTTTGTTTGTGAACATCTGGAAGCTCCAGGCATGGGAGAATTGGCGCCTATGCTTAAAACCTGCTGATATTTACTGTTTGTTTAGGCATTGTCTGAGTGTGTGAACATGATGCTCTTTGCTTCATAAAAGTGGCAGAGTGAAGCAAATAATGAAGTATACATAGAATTTAAACTTCAGTGCTGAGATCATAATGATTTCTCACACAAAAAAATTGTTTGCTCAAGGGGTGTGCTGGGGTCTTTTGTTGTGTTTATCTTGCAGTTATGGTAATTATCTGAACTGTTGTTGTTAGGACTAATATTAAGTATAACTTTCTAAAGACATCCCAGCTTCTCTGGTGGGAATGTTTTACTGGTCAGGGTACTTAAGAACTTCTAATTTCCCCTGCTGTTAAAATCTTACATAGTATGAAAATCCATAACTTGTTTTAGGATAGCAGTGTTAACCAGTAGTGCTTCTGAAAAGCATAACAACTACCAACTTGTCTTTTGTGTAGTACTGTTCTGAATTGAAGCAATATGTGTAGCAGAAAACTTCAAATACAACAAGCATTTTGTGTTTTTAAAATTTTTTCTTTGTTTGCGTGGAGATGTTGACATCTCCTGGAAGAGTGAAAGGCATGTAACCAACAATGTGTCTCTTCTCTCTTAGATTACAGAAGTTTGTGGAGCCAAGCGTGTGGGTTATTTTGGTCCTGCTCAATTTTATATTGCTTTGAAGTTAATTGCAGCAGCACAGTCAGGGTTCCCAGTACGGATTGAGAGCATTAAGAATGGTAAGTAGCAAATTTTACTTGCAGGGCTATGCACTTGGTTCTCACTTTCTTTAATGCTTGTCAGCTCTCCGTGGTGGTAAAGTCTTTCTTCTTACGTTTCTATGAACAATTTTAAGGAGCAGAGAAAGAGTGGAAGGTAATGCTACATGCTCTAAGTGAGTGGTGGAAAATTGCAGAGAATTACAGATATGGGAGATCTGAGATGACATCCCCCTCTGGAAAAGCATTACAAAGGAGCAGCAGGAATGACAGATGATCAGTGTGGGAGATGCATTTCTCTCTTACCTTCAGCCTCTAATCTTGACAACTGGCCAGAGTGAGAACTGATAGCTGCTTTGGGTGGAGGCACATTGTGGGGGACATGGGCAGGTCAGGGAGTCCCTCTGTGCAGGGCAGATTGTAAAACTCATCTGCTTTAGCAAATAATCCTGCTAAAATAAATGGGTAGTGGAGATAAAATCATAGTGCTTACTGTGAATAGGTATGAAAATGTATATTAGATATATTTTACAACAGCTTAATTCTTCCCAATGAATTGACAGTAATATTAAATGTACCATTTTTGGTGGAGAGGAAAGCTTCTTGAAAGAGTCTTATCTAACTCAAGCGATGAAGAGAGAAAGCAGGTCTCTTTCAGCTGTGAAACCTTGATAGCAGCTTGGAAGGAACTCAGTGTTCTTGCTTCAGTGATGCACGCTGCCTCAGCAGGGCTCAGGCTTCAAAACACAGGGCTTTTTGCTTCAGCTTGAACAGGTCTGAACCCTTAGCTCACATATCCTGGGTGGGCGTTCATGCCCTGAGGCTGTGCCTGCACCATCCCAGTGGAGGAGCCACACTACCAGCTACAAGATCAGAGAGAAGGCTGGAAAGGCAGCACCTACCCACAGCTCTGCAATCAGGTCACTGCTCCCAGCACAGCTTCTGCTCTGCTGTCCCTGATAAGAGCAATGAAATGTCAAATTCATGTGCGTTGCAAGGCACAGGGAGGGGGTTCCCTGGGATGGGGCACACCAGGGAAGGCCAGAATGGCAAGCACATGATGACCTGTGTGAGCTGAGCTCCTGTGGTGCAGAGCTCCTGAGCAAGTGGACGGGCTCAGATGCAGCTGACACAGTTCAGTTCAGAGCCTTGCTGGAGCAGGAGTTCGAACCAAGGGTGAAGAGGAGTGGCCTGGATTTGTCTGTCAGTTTTCCTTAAGGACAGCTTGTGCACTCTTTCTTGCATTGCTGTCCTTTTAAACGATGTTAATTAAAAAGAAAAAAACAAAGCAGCAAAAAAATTCTCAACAAACTAAATTAGAAACCTGGACTGAGATTTACTCTATATGTCTTAAAAATCCAGCATATGCAAATAATCCAGAAATTTGAGTGAAAGCAGGTACTTGCAGTCCTTGTATTGATACCCTGCTTACTGACTGTTTCAGTAAAATTTCAATAAAACTTCTTCCAGTGCTAATTACATTTTCTCTAGAAAATATATGAGTGCCTTTAGAGTGGAGTAACATGTACCAAATTCCAATTGATTTTTTTTTTTAGTGGTTGTAACTCTAAGTATAAAAGATTACAGAGGTGATGGATGAATGGCTTTGCTTGGTGTTGAGCATTCTGTTAATTTTAATTGTATTGATCTTTTAGGGTGACTATGCACAAAAATAAATGGTGTTTCTGCAAAATAATTGGGAATTGTCTTAAAGAGTGACAAAGTGTCAGTCTCTTGCTCAGCACAGCAGACGCAACATGGGACCCTTTGACACAGCTGTCTCTCTCGGCCTTGGTGTGATCTCTGAACCCTACCATTTTTGATTTGTTCCTTTTATGATGGCAGCATTGAGGATACTGTGATTCTGACTGATTAATTTATCCGTCCCACAGTTTCTGTGGGAAACTATTCTTTTCATTACAGGCAAGGTTTTGAGGACAGGAAATGAGTTTGCTGCTTGCTTTAATAACATGCACAAAGCTTATTTCTTTCTCTTTGCATGGAGAGATTATATATTAAGCTAGTGAATGTAGCTTTGTGTAACATTCACGTTTTTATTAAGACATAAAATAATCAAAGGAGTCCCACACTTAAAAATGTTACAAGATACAACTAGCAGTCTTTTATAGACTTTCTATATAAAATTTTCATTGGTTTTACAAGATGATACTGCTTAAAGTGCTTCTTATGTTCTGTAGTCTCAATTGAATTTTTTTCTCTCTTAATAAAGAATTGCCTCTACCACGATTTATGGCGCTGAAAAATGACACTGAAGTACGTTATGGGACTCCAGCAGAATTCCATGGAGTTAAATTTCAGGTTCCACATGCAACTTTGGAAAAAAATTCCTACAAAAGAGCAGATGAAGGAGACAAACAGGTAACAGGCTTGTCTCCTTCAGGACAACGTTTCCATTATGCATCCTCCTTCTGGGTCCAGTCCTGTAAATGGTTACACTCACAGGCGCTTACTCAATTTTCCAATACTAGACAGCAGATGAACTCCTGATGTGCAAATAATCCCCATCATGCCTGTGTTCTGGTTTTGATGCATCCCAGTTGCTTCCTGAAGAAAATTCTCTGTATGAGCTTGTATAAAGTTGTCAGCCCTGTCATATTCTGTGTAAGTTCTTTCAGTGTTTTCCTCCTACTTAATCCAACACTATTTCTTGGAGAGGAAGTGGGAAAAGCAGCAAATAGAAATCTGTCTGTGAAACAGAACAGGAAAGCGAGTGATTTCCCATGGCCAGTATGGTAATGGGCTAATGATCCTTAGTCACTCTAGAAATACTCAATTGGAGTCAAGGTGTTCAATCATGAGCCACTGTTTTTGCCTGGAGTAAGGCCCCCAAGTTTTCTTTCATTTTTGTCTCCCCAAGGAATAGTCCAGAAGACATCTGATTTTTTTTTTGGTGAGTGAAACATTGTCCCAGCATCTGTTGTTCTGAGATGTCAATTTAATGAAGCATCCAAGGGACATTTGTATTATCTGTATTTAGGAGTGTAGAAAGCACTTGTTCAGATACAAGAAGCTTCATAGTGCTGCATAGTTTTCATAAAGACTGATTTGCATAATTTTCCCCAGGCTTGACACCTTCTCCTCTGGTACTGTGTCAGGTCATGCTGTAAGTGCCTGCTGGAAGCACTTTTATCTTCCCAAAACACGTGCCCACGTTTATCAGAGGGCGCGTTGGCGTCAGTAACGGCGCTCCCAGCCTGGGGTCAGCCAGCAGGAGTGAGCTGATGACAAGATACACAGGTGGAATAACAGGATGAGGAAGAAGAGCGTGTATGCCTGTCCTCTGTGTACTAACACTGAAGCAGAACACTGCCCTCAAACCCCTGGCTCCCATCTGGATTATCTGTGTTGTGTTATATTTTCCTCTTCATTCAGTAAAACCTTTCAGGCTTAGATCCTTTTCTCAAGCAATCTCAGTAAATCAAAAGAAAGAGAAAGTTTTAGGATAGTTATCCAATGATTACTTATAAATCCACAGTATTTAAAATACTCATCTAGAGATGTATTTTAATTTTTTGTACCTTATTTTTAGTATGAAAAATGTTCTCCCACAAAGAAACTCACACTATGTAAATTCAAAGCCATCCAATCACGTTGAGCCTTCTAGATATACTACTTCAGGCATCTTTGGAAGTAAAATACATTGAGCTGACCATTGTAAAGCTTTGCTATAGCACTGCCATGCTTTATCCCTTGAAGGCTCAGTACTAAATCCTGTTATGTCCATTTTAAGCCTTATCTTGGAAATTATGGTGCTGAGGGTGCTGCAGTGTTTTTTCTTGTTTGTCCATCATGTTGTATGCACTTGGACCACTTTGCAGCATTACTTGGTTGTTTATTAAAATTTTTGTCTCAGAATTGTGGTTTGTATTGGTGTGTTTTTGAAATAGGATCCCAAGTCTCCTCCGATGTCTCCAATTTGCTCACCTCCTGCTTCTCCATCTACTTACCAGAGAGTATCCCTAAGTTATGGATATGGTAAAGCAAGAAGTGGGCTGGAACAGCAGCATGGAGGTAGGAGAAAATTGGCAATGCACATTGTATTCAAATATTTTTTCTCTTTTTTTCCCCTTATCAGAAGTATCCAAATTCTAAATGCTAGCGACAATCAGCCTAATGATTTTAAAATTCAATTAGACTCATGTTTTGGAAAATTATTTGATCAATTTATTTTGACTGTTCAATCCTGTCTTCCTATTCACTTTCTATTAAATTTGATTTATGTGTGACTGCTCACAAATGCTAATACCTAATCTCTGACAAGGCCCTGCAATATACCCCAGTGGCAGAGAGCCTGCAAGTATTGTCAGAGTGCATGATGGTTTTGGTTTCATTAGAGGGGAAGAAAAGCCTGCATATTAATTTTCAGATTGGAAGTAAACCTTACTTTGCAGGAATGGATAATAATATCTCTGGTTTTGTAATAGAGGTAATAATAGGATGAGAGTATAAAAGCAGTTCCACGGTGTAACTTAGGCAATTCAGACAGAAACAAGGCACTGCATGGATGTTCTGTCCTTCATTTTGGATGTTATTTGTGTAGGTGGGAAAACATTCAGATTTTAATAAAAGGCTAATGAAGCAGAAGCCAGTTTAACTGACTTTACAGGTTCCTGTTAATAGTAACACACCTGTGCATTTGTAATTGCAACATGTAGTGACCAAGTTGTTGGCAATAGGAGGCATTGGTGTATACCATCGCCCCTCTTGCTTTACTAGTGTGCTTGCAGTGAGTGGAGATTGAAGCATGCTAGTCTTTCACCTTTTGTCCTTATTTACAAATAAGTGTGACAAAAGAGCTATTCAACATGTTGAAACTCAGTACAGATGTGATAAGAATGTGTTTGACACTATAAGGTGTCCTCCACCTGGAAACTGTACCAGTACTGAGTCACAGGCACCCTGCAGCATAGGTGAACTGCAGCTTTTTCAGGGGTGGGATTGATTCTGAAAGAAGCACACTAGTGCAATTTTCTGGTACAATGCATGTTCTGCCCCAGTGAAGAAAACACATGGCAGAGATCCCGTGCTGTGGAGTCCTGGGCAGGGGTGTCCGTCGGGACCATGTACCTGTCGAGTGCTCTGCTCTTTTCTGGCACTCTGTCCCAGATCTGTCAGTGCTATGTAGGAGTATTGGGGGTATTGGGTTTTTTTTTTTTTCCCCTCTGAATTGGGTTGCAAATGTAACTTCTGTGAAATTTCTCATGGACTCAGCAGCTATGCAAAGTGACCAAGGACAGGAGCATCCTGTTCAGCTTCCAAAATTAATTATTTAACTTAACTGCTCAAATTTCTAAGGTAATAAGCCTTAGAGGTACAGAACAATGGCCATTTTTCAGAAAGCAATTTTTTCGTATTTTCCAGAAAAGGAATCTCTCCTATTTTAATCCCACTGGGGATACTTCAGCCAAATGTGTTCTCAATGGCAGTGAGCAGTTAACATTTTATGACCCATGCTGTACCACGTGCCAGGTACATGCCAGAACCTGTTGGTTCTTCCTGGCTTTTAAGATTAAGACCCTTCTAGTTTCCTGAAGAGTACTGCAAAGGGAAGCTGTGTGTAGTGCATGTGGAGGAGGTGCTGGTGCCCCTGCCCTGGGCTGGCTGGGCTGGACTGTACTGCAGATCTGACCCTGAAACTGGACAGGGTATCTTCAAGGGCAGCCCTTTGCACTGCAACCATGACTATGGACATTTTTATTTGTACTTCTGAAAGTTTTTCTTGCTAGCAAGCATATAGCCATGTGGCTTCATGCTTAAATCTCCCCTCTGAGGGCATCTAAATGTTTTCCAACTTTCACCTTCCTTCATTTTTTTTTTTTCTATAATCTGAAATTAGCAGTGACTTGTACAGGAATAAAACACATAACAATACAAGGTGAGACCCCTTAGGAAAAAAAAGGGGGTTAAGGGTATAATTTTTAAGCTCTTCCTGAGATCAAAAGTTTTGAGATTTCTTGGACTCTGTTTTCATCATGAGTCTTTAAGGTTCTGTTTAATGTACACTTTGTGATGGTAAATTTTAAATAGGCTGACAGCAGTTCTCAGCTGTGTAAGGGTTTGCAAATGAGTTGCCTTTTTGTTTGCGTACTTGCCTTATTTTTAAAACATTGTTCCTAAATGTGTTGTTGTGTCACTGCTTACTATATTTGCTGCAGTGGAGCCTAAGTGACTTATTTTAGCAAAAGAAGAAGAAATTGTTACTTTTCTTCTCTAACTTTACTCCAAATAGTACGAAGTGGTGAGTCATGTATTTTGATTTTCAACAGAAATTAGGGATGGGGAGAAAGAGTATATGGAGAAGTAATGGTTTGTTATTTGATGGTATTGTCAAAGCATATTTTTTATACCCCAGTGGAATTACTTCTTCTTACTTAAAATAGTTCTTGTGCTATATGTGGCTATAAGTATATAAAATGTATAGATGCATGGACAGGTTATATAAATGTATATTTAAACATGATGAACAGTGATTTCTGTTGTCTAGCAATATATAAGTGACAGTGTCTCAGTAATGTCTGAAGAAGAATGATGCAATGGAAAAGTCAAGTAGGTGGCTGGAATTTTGTTGCATAAGACAAAATGGACTTTGATACTGTAATACCTGCTTCACTTGGTAGATGCTTGACCAAATGGACTTCGATGCTCTGATATAATGTTCACAAGCTGAATTCTAGATCTTGTGGGATTTAATTATTTCCTTTAGCTTAGCAGTACTTTTTTTATTATCCTGACATTTATATATTTCATTTTAAATGTCTAATGTAGCTCCCTATGAAGTCAGACACTCTACTCACCAGCAAGATGGACCATCTTCAGGGAATTATGGAGCCAAATCTGCACTCACCTGTTCAACTCCGAACCGGGTAATGAATTGCATTTTTTTCTTTAGTAGTACTACTAACAAAACAATAGAGAAAATTCTTAAAAAGGCAGAAAATTCTCACTTCAAAAGTGTTCTTCGTGGTGTTTTTAGACTAGAGACTAAAGTGTGCTTTTTTGGTATGGGGAAAAAAAGCTGATGGGATGGAGAAATTACAATAAACAATCAAATTAATTAAATTACTAAAGGTAAGTCAGACATTTTCATTTAAAGTACATGAGATTTCACAGATTCCTTCTTGATTTGAATTTCTCTCTGTAAAATATGCACAGGATTTATGGCTAACAATCTGCATATTTTGTTTTTTCATCCCTGTTGGTTAAATTACACCTTAAAGAAATTATATTAATTTCTGGGCATTTGTTTGTTTTTATGAAAATGGGTATCATATTTTCCTGCTGGTTGCAAAAGCAGATCTTTCCTGTATTCCAATATGCCTGCTGTGTATTTATTATGCAAACAATTAGTTTGCCCTAATGAAGGGCAAAGCTCTCTTAAGGCAGAGATTTTCCTAAATAAGTAAGACTCAGAGATTCTACCTTTTCCTGAGAGCTTAGCACCTCACACCCACAATAAAATGTCACCTGAGCCTCCAAAAGAGATCTACAGGCAGTGTCACATAATTTGTGCTAACTTGAAATGAAATTGGCTGCATTTGCATAGCACTTTGAAATGAAAATTAATTTACAGCTTTATGATGTTGCCTGTTTCAAGGATCTTTTGATGTATTTCAGAACTGGTGTTTTGCCTTTGATTCTTGGGAAATAGACAGGTATGTCAGAGAAAGGGTTTCACAGCTGATTGTTGTTTATTCTTTCCCTCCTTTTTTAAGACTGTTATCATGCAGGCTTAAATATTGAATACTCATTTACTCCATTTTAACAAAGATACCAGCTGTACTGGCAGCCCTTGCATAGATACCTCCATCCAACCTGCAAAAGGTACAGGCTTCCCTTAAACAAGTTAATCAGAGAGCAAAGACAGAGCAAAGAAATAATTGGATTGAACACCCTTTTCCTTCCAGAATATTCTTTTACCCAAATGAGAATTTTTTACATAAGCCTTGGGAAGTGATAGAAGTTTGAGGGGGTCTCTAGGGACTTGTGTGTCTCCCTGACTTAGCATAATGAGTGCTGAGTTACCGGGGTCAGCAGAGGGTCCAGAAGTGGAATATCTCCATAGTTACAGCACCATTCCTAGATTAAATATGTAGTTTCATAGCAAAGATAAATTTTCGTGGACAAAGCTGCATAAATGCAGCTTTAGGTCCTTTACTGGTTCCATCCATTTGAGGTGTACAGTGTGCATGCAGTCCATGGTTGTAATGCATGGCAGAAAAAAAGGACCTCCAAAATGAATCTAGAGGTAATAAAGTATGACTTGGACGTTTAGTGGTCAGCAGTAGCCAGATTTCCTTTTCCTTTGAGAGTTGGTCATGTAAAGCTTCCTTTAATTGCAGGGGTAAAGAGACCTGATAATAGCCTCAGTTATAACAGGTAAGTAGTGGGATGGTCATCAGTGTGGCCATTTCTGCTTCCTGTCTTCTGAAAATTTGTCTCTGCTACATAGAAGAGTGTGAGTCTGGTTTCTTGAGGTTCCCAGACCCCTTCTGGTGCCCTCCCTGTGGCTGGTGCCAGTGTCCCTGCCTTCAGTCTCTTTCAGTGGAGCGGGAGCAGCAGGACAGCAGCACCCAGTACTCAGATGACCCGTGGCGGATCACGGAGGAGCAGCGAGATTACTACATTAACCAGTTCAGGTCCCTGCAGCCTGACCTCAATGCCTTTATTTCAGGTAATTTTTACCAAACCTGTGCACATGGAATAGGGGGACTAGGCTCTGAGGTGAAAAGTGTTAAGTAAATTGTCTTTTTTCTCTTTGGAAGCGCATTTGTAAGAGTTGATTGTTTTCTTTTTAAAAGCAGACGTTTCAAACCAATATTGTGGCCCTTAGATTTTCTCATAAATATCCTGATTTTAGAAAAGGAGTTACATCTAAGGGAGAAGTGTTGGCAATTTGATAAAAATTAAAATGACCTCTCTGCATTTGATGTGCTGTATTTGTGGATCACATCTGCACTGTATATTGAGTTGAAAAACCCCTGAGGGTTGTGCTGGCCCATCCATCAGAACTGTGGCAGTGTCCATGTGGTGACAGTGAAGTATGGAGTTAATTGCCCTGGGTGGTCAAGCCTGAGGGTGTATGGTTCTGGGGGACTGAGATTTCTACCTCTAGATAATTAGGGAATAATCCTGGAGAGCACACACATGGTAGAAGTATTGTTAAGAGCATACTAAGATGGCTCTGATCATACTCAGACTTCCACGCTGAATAGAAGGTCCAGGCTGCTTGTGAGAGGAGATTTTGCCATGTACAGATAGTTGGTCTGGCAAGGAACATGCCACAGGTTTTAAACTGAGGCATTTGTAATGAGCCCTGTTGTATTACTGGAGTTCAGCAGGCTTTGATCCAGCCAAAAGTTTAAAGGCATTACCTGCTACTAACTGAAATTAATGCTTCAGCTGTTTTCACCTCAGTTAAGTCTCCTTCATGCAGTTTGCTGCATGAACAAATGGTTGTTCAGTGTTGGTTCTTTCCCCAGTGGTTGGCCAAGGGGAAGAGGATTATTGTCACAGAAGCCTGTGCTTTGTTTCCTTATGATTGGAAAGCCTGTTCCAGGGAATCCCTGACAGCCTGTGCATATGAGATGGTGGAGAAGTGCATTTGTTAACTTGAAGTATGACAAGGGCTGCTATGGCAGGGTGAGTGAGGATGCTGTAGTAGGACAGAAGCTGTGTGCTAGCTGAATCTTCTGCAGTTTCTTTTTTCTTTTCTTTTTTCTTTTCCCCTCCTTAAAATTTTCACTGCAGGGAAAAGTCATGGTTGAAGCAGCATCTTGGGAGAGCAGTGCAGATGTCGAAGCACTGTACTGCTGTACACATGACTTCTGGGTGAAGCACAGCTGTTTGTGTCTGTTATTTCATCACTGGTGACATACTTGTTATGCAGGTTAGAGTCACTAGTACTAAAGTAGGTTTCCCTTTTTTTATTTTTCCCATATGGAGGGAATGGAGAAATGAGGTCAACAGCTCTGTCTGGCTTTATCATTTACTCAGAAGGAGAACAAATGGTCCAGCATCTATAGTAGCATCTGATTAATCTGAACATCTCTTGGATATAAATTAACTGCCTGCTTCTGGCATGGCAGACCTGGTAAAAGGAAAAAAATTGGAGAATTAATTTCCTGTGGTTGATGAGGCATGCTTTCCCAACAGGTTCCGTAGCAAAGAATTTCTTCACAAAATCAAAGCTGCCCATCCCAGAACTTTCTCACATCTGGTGAGTACTATAATAGTGTTGTCGATGCCTATCATGTTGTTTTTTTTTTTTAAAGGATGCTTAATTTAAGAGTTCTTGTTAAATTTTAAAAGTGTCTTCAATTATAATTATTGTTCTTATCTCCAGAATCACTTTAAGGCCCAAGCAGCAGGGTGGTCTCTGCTCTTCCTGACTCATTTATTTTCTGGAGAGATGTTCACCTACTCAGCAGGACTGGGAAGGTTTGAACAGCAGCATAGCTGAGAACTGTTCTTGTGTCTATTGTAAGCAGCATCATTAGCTCAAAGAACTGGCATTTTTCATGAAATGACACAGAGGAGAGGCACCTCTGGAATGTTTTAGATGTGTTGTTGGTTTTATGTTTCTGTCTCTAGTCTGTCAGAGGAGGCCTAATTAAACAACTACATAATTCATTAGTGCTTTTCTAATGAACCAGTGCACTTACTTTTAATGAGCTTATTGAGAAACAACTGTGGATGGAACTGTACATGATAATATTTGACAAGAATTCTATTATATTTTCATTAACAACATGGTGCTTTGTAATTTGTTGTCATCATTGCATGTCTGATAGGAGGAACAAACAGTTTTAAACATGGATCAAAAATGCTGATAGTGATTTTGGTTTTATATAGGCTTTTATGAAGAGAGATGAGAAGAAAAGCTTGCAAGAGCCTAAACATCTGTCAGGGTCAAAGGATATGTCTGGAATCTTTTCAAAGCGGATTGTCAGTTGTGAAAATAAAAAAAACCCAAACAATTGAAGAAACAGTGCTGAGAAAGTGAATATGGGAATTTAAGATTACTTAAAAAGAATGGATTAACCTAATATATTAGCAAAACAGATTTTATTTCTATTGCTGACACAACTTGTTGTCTATGCAGAATTTCAAGAAAAGTATTCCTTTCTAGTAGATACTTATAATTTTGTGACAATGTGATGTATCAGGTTGTGCTGCTGTGTTAAAAAGTGGGATTTTAGTCCTTGCCACTATAACCTTCAACAGTTTGAAAAATGCTTGCTACTTTCAAAGAGTAAGAGCTTACATGTTTATTTTAGACCGTGTGCCCACAATAAATTATTACTCAATTTTTGCAAAGAGTTAATTTATAAAATTGAATTCTTGAATTTCTGAAGCTTAACTTTAGTACTTGTGAAGTGTGCTAGAATTAGAACCGCTTAGTGAGAAGTTAACAACAACATTTAAACTTGTCAAGAGCATTATTTTGCTCTTTTTTAAAGGTTAGTCAATGGTGATAACTAACCATTGCTAAAGTCCATATTTAACTTTTTCTGCTTGAACTGTTTTAAGATCCTGTCCTGGTTTAGAGACAGGGATCTGCCAGGGAAAAACTGGAGTTTTCCCTGGAATGGAGAACGTAATCCCCCTTCCCTCCAAATTACTATAATTTTGCAATTAAAGGCTTTCAGGCAAAGATTTGGGAATAGGAATAGCAGTTCTTTACTAGGAATATTAAAA
>VZUI01039321.1:0-113073 GCA_013401135.1 Cettia cetti
GCACCCTCAGTCACTTTGAGAACAATGCTAAGCTGGTTGGGAGTGTTGATCTGCTGGAGGGCAGGAAGGCTCTGCAGAGGGATCTGGACAGGCTGGATCCATGGACTGAGGCCAAATGTGTGAGGTTCGACAAGGCCAAGTGCTGGGTGCTGTCCCTGTGTCACAACTCCTGTAGCTACAGGCAGGGACAGAGTGGATGGAAAACTGCAGTGGGAAAGAACCTGGATATGCTGGTTTCCAGTGGCTGAACATGAGCTGGTGTGTGCCCAAGTGTCCAGGAAGGCCAATGGCACCAGGCTTGTGTCAGCAATAGTGTGGCCAGCAGGAGCAGGGCAGCGCCCATCCCTCTGTGCTGAGGGCACTGGTGAGGCCACACCTGGAATCTTGTGTTCAGCTTTGTTTCCTCGAAGCAAGAAGGAGACTGAGGGGGTTAGAGTGTGTCCATAGAAGGAAACAGCTGGGAGAGGGTCTGAAGCACAAGTTTGGCAGGCGTGTCTGAGGGAGCCAGGGGTGTTCAGACTGGAGAAGAGGAGGTTGAGGGAGACATTCTTACTCTCTACCACCTGAAAGGTACTGAAAGTCCCCAAAAGCCAGGTGTGGGTCAGGCTTTTCTCCCAAGTGAGAAGGACAAGAGAAAATGGTCTCAGTTACCTCTGTGTCCCTTTAATAAATGTAATTTTCTAGTTTTTGAAATCCAAAACAATGATGTGAGTGACTCATTTTTCTTCTAGTTGGGGCAAAAAAGATGTGATTCAGACACTGCACCAGTGTGCCTCCTAGCAGTATTTTAGTGTAACACCTCTATCTAAAAATTGCATGTGGAGGGGAGTAGGGCCACTGCCAGCATAATTTTAGGAGTGGGAGAGGGTTCTTAGGATGATATACAGTTAATAGCACTGGTTTTCTGGTAAGCAGGTAACTCCTATCTCCACTGCCGCTTGTACTTCTTGTCTCTTTCTTGGGGAAAAGGTAACATCTTAGTAGGTTTAAATAGGAGGAAACATTGAAAAAATACCTGGTTTTATTAAAATATATTGAACTGATTACAGTTTTAGGGGAAGTGATGCTATACCCATGTAAATACATGTGGCGATCATATACCTTAAACATTTTTTGTGAGTGTGCTGATTTCCAATAAATTTTTCAGGAGTGATTTCAAGCTTGATTTCCTGATGCGTAATACTTAGCAGCTCTTTCTGCCTTGGGAAAAATCTCTTCTCCTCTCCTACAGCCTTACTGCACTAACTCCTGTCATGAAGTTCAGCTTTCCCTGCAAAGCTTCATGGTAGCTATGGGACATCCAACAAGCTTAAGATTTTAAAGATGTTTTTAATCTCAACAAGGTAAGATTTTAAAACACAACAGTATTCAGTTATATAGTAGCACAAACATGGCACAGCACAATTTAGAAAGCATGGCTGATGGAAACAAAAAAATGAATGAAAAAATAATATGTTAATTAGTAATTTTTTAAAGGTTGATTTTGTTTTAAGAGCTTCTGAACACTTTTTCTGAACACACATTTTTTTCTGAGTAAAAAAATCTTTCCTTGCAAAACTGAAATAGGACTGTAAAAATTGATTCCATTAAACAATAATCTAAAGAATAAATTTATTTGGTGAGTCTCAATAGAAAGAGAAGTTGTTGGGGGAAAATAAAGTATTTTTTGGGAACAGTTTCACTAATTTTTCCTAGATTGCAGAAAATGTCCTGCAAATAGTTTCATAATTAAAGATGTAGAGGGAAGTTAAAAATATACTCTGACAAAATCTTGTTAAAAATCTGACCCATGGAGAAACGATTACCTGCATAAGTATTGCCACCTAGTGGCCAAAAATCCTATAAAAACAAATTTATTCAAATTCAAAAAAGGTAAGTTACAGGAGAAATGAGGAACGAGTTCATCCTGGAACAATTTTGTAAATTGTTCATTGCATTGTACCTAATCATCATGACAGGACATTTTGTCCTGCAACTGTGTAAACTGGGTTAGTAAGAGCTCCAAGAAAAAAAAAAAGGAAAAAAATCCAGTTACCTTTCAGTTTGAGAAGTGAGTATTTTCTAATCTGTCAATGCAACTGGAACCAAAACCAAAGAAATAGACAGCCAGGTCCTTCACTATTAGAAGTCCAACTACTCAACTACTCATTTAACCTTCAACATTTACTTCCACAATGGACCTAGTCCATTGTTGGGTGGGTGGGGTGACTGGGAACTGAAATTTTGTTTTGGCCTCTCTTGAAAGAAGTGCTTTGGCTACAGCATTTGTTTGGCTTTACAAGAATAGCTCAGTTTTGAAATAAACTCATTTTACTTTAGAGGAAAAGCAGCCCATGAAAATGAGAGGAATGAGCACCACGTCCAGGAGAAGCAGTCCTCTCCATTCAACAGAAGATTAAGCAAATATCACTCTGTGTTCCCTGACCTGAGCTGGCTCACAGTCATGAGCCTCACAGCTTCAAACTTTCCAGCTCAGTTAACCCAGCACCTGAACAACAGCTAAAGGAAACCAGGGATCAGTTTACACAAACCTGAAAAACAGGACATTTCTCCCTAACCACAATTGTTGACTTCTGTAAAATTTTCAGTAAGTAACACACAGGTTTACACCACATACATTCCAACCTGGAATATATATATAAATACATACTATATATGTTCTTGATAAATGTCACTAATTGGAATTGGGCATTACCAAAACTAGTGTAAGATTCTCCTAACTGTTTAGTCAAAACAGTAAATGGCAAGGTGTCAAAGGGTAAAGTGTTTTATGCAGTGGTAACAAGAATAGTCTCTGGGAGCAGTTGCTTTAGGCCACAGCTAGGGTTAGAGCAGAGGGAGGATGACTCACTCAACTCCATCCTCAGCCATGTTCCTTTACAAAGGCCATAGAGCTTCTATTGTCCCATCCCTACACAAGCAATACCTACCAGTTATTCCACCATGGCCATGGGACTAATGAAGATATGTATACTCTAAAAAGGGAGGGAAAATGCGACCTCTGCAAGCGAGACTCACACAACAGTTTTCAGGAGGCCTCTGACCACATAGACTGATGCAGTAGGGTCAGGTAATACAGTGTGAAGGTAGCGTGTATCCTTCATACTCCTCTAGAACTGGAACAGGCAATGGGACATGCCCCGGCCGAAAGATTGGGTTGGGTAGCCAAAGAGGAGGTGAAAGAGAAATTGAAGCGAAAGGCTGAGACTTAAAAGAGAAACAGGTAACTGGAACAAACTGGGTAGCTCAGTGTTATTTGCCACGTTAAGGCCTTTATATTTAATGGATAATAAAGCACTGCTTCATTTTGTTTGAAAGGGAGTTGGAAAATGTTTTCAGACCTGAGGCAAAAAAATGTTTGCTCCCCACTGAGTCAGCACTGTAGCAGCCTACTACAGTTATGTGGTTGCTTTTTAGAGCTGTCATGCTGAATGTACCTACACTGATGATGTTTCTCTAACAGATCAGGCGCATGTAACAGCCTAAAAGGATTACACCTGATTAAGAAAAACACAACAACACCTGTTTAGGCTGCACTGTACATCAAACTTGGTAACAAGCTGTCTCATAAACACGTTTGCCATTACATTTGACATTCTCCATGGGCTGCTGCACCTTCAGACTGACCTCACTGCAGTTTTATCAGGAAAATACTCACTTGCTCCCAAGAGATGATTGTGTGGCGTTCAGCTGGCTCCTTTTCCACAAAAGTCACTTCAGCAACTCCTGGGGAAGTCTCTGAAAGGAAAAGAGGAGCATGTTTGCAGCTGGCATGGGTGATGCCAACACTGTGAGACAGACAATTTTGCAAATTAATCCGAGTGACAGCAAGGGAAAAGGTATTAATGATTGCAAGCATTGTTCTGGTGCCTGAGCAGTCACTTTCTTCTGTCCGTAACTGTACTCTGCATGTGTTGGCATGAGAATGTCTAGTGCTGCACAAAATGTTATCCTTTGGGGTTTTTTTAATAGATATATATGCACATACATTGATTTTGTGGGTGGCATTCCTGCCCAGGGTAGAAGGCGTTGGAACAAGATGATCTTTAATGTCCCTTCCCACTCAAACCATTCTATGATCCTCTGATATAAGCACACACAATTTGTCTTCAAGGTGTGATCTTTTGCAGAGGTTTCACGGAAAAATGAAAAAAAAAATCAGTAAGGCTTTGAGGCAAACTCTTACAGGGGAATGAATCTTTATCTGTAAGCATGCCCTGTGGTTTCTGTTGGGTAGGATATCCTCAGCTGGGGACACGATGTAGTGCAATACTGCGCTGAACTGCTAACAACCCTATTTCAAAAGGACACGAACACTTCAGCTCTGGATTCAGTGGGTTTGGACAGACACAGAAGCTGATTCTGCTGAAGAGATCTGCATGAGCAAACATCAATTCTCTGGAACCTCAGGAGGACATCTATGAAAATTTGCTATGAGCACTAAACTTGTATCAATCTATAAAAATCTTCTGAATATTTTATGGGAAAGAGTGCCATATAAATGTAAGATACTAATCCACATGGTGCTTTCAGGTGTAGATGGCAGAACAGACTTCCTTACACTTACTATTTTATAATGTTTTACTTCATTCACAGCCAACTGAAATAATTACCACTAAGAAAATTCTCTTTGGATAAAGTCCAGAAAGACTACTAACTTGTGGAAACTGCAAGCCCAGCAGACAGGGCCACGGAATAGAAGCGATGCAGGGCTTCAAGACTGGCTCTGCTGTGAAAGTTTTGGACCCTAAAGCAGTCACACAAATTACAATTGCTTTCTGGTAAAACATACACAGTGCACCAGACAGGAAAAGCAGGCACTAGAGAGCTTTGGTTTGTTTTTTATCTTCAATACCAAGCTTTTAATTCCGTCAGCAGCATTGTCTGTCTGTTCTGTTGGTGGAGGAGTGGCACTGAGGTTCAGGAAGCCTAAACTTCCCTTCAGTTGGAAATACTGATTGTTACATTGTCAGATAATTGAAAAGATAAAACATGGCATCAGAAAACCAAACTCCAAGTTAAAGACATAAAAAAATCCCCCATAGTTGATCACATAGGTGAATTTGCCTGGCCAAGGGGAGACCCCAAAACACAGAAGACTCTGATGTTTCACCAAGTTTCCCTTCTGGTAGGTGAGTCCAAGATAGGGAGATCTGTCTCTTGCTCAAATAAAAGTTGTCTGAACAAGAGAGTGGAATCAATGACTTCATTAGTCCTTGCCATCTAAGCGGAGCAAACTTTATGACAAGTTGAGGAGATTATAATAACAGAGCAATTGTTATTTCTGTGATCAAAGAAAACAGCAGGGATGTTTAAGTCATCATGCACAACATTTTAGCTGGGATGACAGAAGATTAAATATCATATCCGTCAAAGAAGATGTCTAGGAACAAGAAAATGCAAGTTCTAAAGAGGTCTGAACCAAATCCAAGATCAAAAGAAAGAGAAATTCCATCTTAAAAGCCCAAATATTATATTAAAAATATACTGTGGATATACTGAAGACCATGTTTAACAGATGCGCATAGGTATGGATGGGAGCTCCATTGAACATTTAGGGTTAACTTTGCCATGAGTTGCTTTTCCCTCCAGATGGAAGAAAGGAAGAAGCCACTTTAGTGGCTTTAGATACTGACAAAGTTTAACTTTTTTTCAGGTGACTCCACCCTATCAATTAATCTCAATCAAGATAATAGTAAATGCTGCCTTATTTTCAGGACTTTTCATCTGGAAGCTTCCAAAACCACTTTGCAGTATGAATCACAAACAGTCAATGTAATGGTGTGACAAAAAGCTGAAGCAGGAAATCACAGGATTTCAAGTCCTCACATTAAGTATTGCTAATACTGGCTGTAAGTTGGCTAAACTCTCAGAGTAATTTAAAAATGTTTGAATAGTTACATTATTATGTAATAAAGAGTGCTAACAGTGAAGTATGGTGTGGCGCAATACTGTCACGAGGGAGATGCAGTGACCACCACAGAGTCCAAGTGGGAAAAGAGGAAGTTCAATTTTTCTTACAGCTTATATAGATTTCTAGAGAAGAGACCACATTGGAAGACTGAGGTTCAACCTTTTCAATTCCACTGGTCTTAGAAAGTGTCCATCAATTGTCCTTCCTACAGAAAGGAATGTAAACAAGATAAAGAATTCTGAAAACATTGCTTTGTTTACATGAAAGTTCTGACTCCAAAAACTAGAAGGCTAGAAAGCAAGGCGACAGTATTGTTTCGTCCTGGGCAGTCTAAAAGAGCTAACAACTTCCATTCTGACTTAATTATGAATAATAAATATTTCTGGAATTTTCTGTTAGTCATAGAACTACAGTAAAATGAATCATACTGGCAATGGGAAAGATCCCTTTTTTCTGTCAATAGTCTTCACAATGCTTGTGAGAAAAATCCCTTCCTGTAGGGGCTTCCACAGAGAGTACATTAAAACAAAAAAAGTCCAAACCAACAAAACAATGCCTGATTGCACTTTACATTAGGCAGAAAATATCAAAAGACTTCATGAGACTTTCCAAAAGATTTAAAGTAAGATAGTTTCTAGTAGTACTAAGTACAGAGCAAGGTGTTGTTGTGAATACCCTTTGTTATTTGAAATAAAGGGAACTGAAGCACTGAACAGAGTGGTAATGTTTCCCAATTAGCTAACCAATTCTAATTAATTTGGTGGCCCAGTTGAAATGCCTTGGACAACTTCACCAGAAAATATGTGCCAAATTCCCAGGTGTGGAGGGACAGAGAAAAGAAGTAGAGTAAAATATCACTGTGATGGACATTGCTGTACTGCACAACACACCTACCCAAAACAGTTTATATGGCAACATACAAACATTTGGACACAGTTCACATCTCACAGCTCTCACACACCTTAAGGTGGTGAAAATGTGGGCAGGGCTAGTCATTTTTTAAAAAGAACTACTTCAAATGCCTTGTGAGGTTACCTGGAACAGTGTTAAAGAAAAAAAGTAGGTATTTATTAAAAAGGCCTTCACAGATACACCTCGGACAGTACAGGAGTCTGGCCGTGGCTCCACCCAAGACGGATGCTGAGTCATGTGTTGTCACACTTTTATAAGTTTTGGTTCATTTACATGTTGGGATCAATAGTCCAATTACAGGACATGTAATTCAGGTTATGAAGCCCCATCCTCCCAGTTTGCTCTCCTCAATTCACTGTTGTTTATAGTTTTTGTGCCCAAAGCTGCAATGGTGTCCTAGGTCCTCGGGCTGGAAAAGGATTGTTTTGCCTAACTGAACTATGAAGAGAACTTCATAACACTTTATATAAAGTTCAGAATTATATATTAATGCAGCACAGAATCTGGAAAATATGAAAGCTAAAACTTAAGGCATCACAAAGAAGCTGTAGCTTAATTCACACAGTGGATACGTTATCCTGACCTCACAACTAACAAAAAAAAAAACCAGAAAAAAAAGTCCAATAATAAGTCAGTATGACAACACTGATCAGAGATTGAGGCTGAAATCCTGACCTCACTGAAGTTCAGAGAAGGAATTTAATCCTGATTTTTTAATCTCACTTGTCTGAGCAGCTATCCAAATCCATGTGAACTACAGATACACCAAATTTATCAGGTGAAACTCATTGTCCTGCAATGCAGTGCTGGGGTGAGATCATTACAGAGCTCACTTTTGGCTCTAAAATTCCCAGGGAGAAATTCCAAGACTGCAACTTGTAATCTTGTTGTACACATGGTTTGGTATAGATGTATGGCTTTCCAGCCTTACAAATAAGACAGCTGCTGAGGTATGAAAGGTCTAATCCTGAAATCCCTTGTACACACAAATACTTGTACAAATCCTTGTGATTCTATGGATAGGAGTAAAGTTTTGTCTGAGAATCCTTTCTTTGTATGCCTTGCAGTCCTGCTGAATTTCAAAGGGAGCTGAGGGGATACAAGAAGGCTCAAGACCTGAGCAAAACCTGGAAATGGCAAGCAGGACATTTTGTGGGACTAGTCTCACACTGTGGGAATGGGCTGCAGGACAACTATTTATGGAGATCTGAGCCCAAGTAGATGCACAAACCAGCCTTCTACCAGAACACTGCATCATGCTGAACTCCTTTTCATGACCTACTGACCCCACACTACCACTGACTTCCCTACTGACCCCACACTACCACAGAGAATCAAATTTATGCACGATTTACACAGTAAGGTTTTGTGGAGACCTCATAAGAACACTGCAAGACCTGGAGGGGGGCCTACAGGGAAGCTGGTGAGAGACTCTTCATTATGAACTGCAGTGACAGGATAAGGAGTAATGGATACAAATTGGAAGAGGGGAAATTTAGATTGGTTATTAGGAAGAAAACCTTTACTTTGCGGGTGGTGAGACACTGGAAGGCTTGCCCAGAGAAGCCGGGGATGTCCATCCCTGGCAGTGCTCAAGGCCAGGCTGGATAAGGCCTTGAGCAGCCTGGTCTAGTGGAAGCTGCCCGTGCCATCAGGGCTGGGACTGGATGATCTTTGCGGTCTCTTGCCACCTTTTAACATTCAGTGATCCCGTGGTTTTTCATAAAACACCTTCTACTTCTCTGATGTTTATGAAACTCTTAAAGTCGAGAGATTCGGGATTCCTGCCGTTGCTTCCAGAAAAAAAGGATGTGTCTGCGTGTGCATAGGCTGCTCAGCTGCGCGATTCACAGGAGGGGCCATGACAAGCGGGTGGCTCCCCCCGCCCCTGGCCTGCCCCCGCCCCGTAGGGTTGTAGCTCAACGCCACTCACCCAATATCCTTGTGACGCCCAGGGTAAGCTTGTCCAGGTAGGGCTTGATGCCGGTGGGGAGTTTTTCCTCCATCCTGCGTGGGACCCTCTTCCCTCTGTCCAGCCCGACCGAGAACAATGCCTTTCTGTCCTTCCTATTGCCCCGTAGCCGCAGGGCACGCTGGGAACAATAGTTCTTCCGGGTGGTGCCCCTGTCGGCGCATGGTGGCGACTAGCGCTCAGAGAACCACGATTCCCGGCATGCCTCGAAACCCACAGCGTGCCTCCGGCTCTGACAGCCAATGGGCGGCGAGAGCCGGGGGCCGGTGGGGGTATGCGGGGAGTGGCGGCTGTTTCAAGATGGCGGCGGCGGCCGCCGATGTGGGTGGAGGTGTTCGCTGGCGCCGGGGCTGTATCCTTGCCTGGGGCTCGGTGTGAGGGGACGACGGCGGGAGGGGCCGCCAGGGTCGTGCGGGGCGGCCTTCCGGGGGGTTTGGCGTGGAGTCGATGGGGCGCTGTGCATTGGGTAGGGTTCTGTGGTTGTGGCAGAGGCTGTGTGGGGGCTCCTCTCGTGAGTGGGAGGGTTCTTGGCCTGGGGAGAGGTATTGGGTATGTGCTTGTTTGTAGGGGGTACGTGGGATTTCAAAGCAAAAGTGACCCAGGAGAGAAGGGAGCGTCGTAAGTCCTCTTCAGTGCCACCCAGCTGTGAAATCCCGGGGCAAGTAAATATATAGGAAATAGGGAAATTGCGTTCAGCTTACGGGAACTTGTAAGGGAATCAGTAGAGACAATGAGGTTGTACAGGCTGGAGAAAAGGAAGCTCAGGAGTGACCCTGTTGCACTCTACAGCTGCTGACGGGAGGTTGGTTGTAGCCGGGTGGCGGTTCGGCTCTTCTCCCAGGTGACAAGGGACAGGACAAGAGGACACAGTCTTAAGCTGCTTCAGGAGAGGTTTAGGTTGGACATTAGAAAGCATGTCTTCACACAAAGGGTAATTGGGCATTGGAGTGGGCTGCCCAGGGAGGTGGTGGAGTCACCGTCCCTGGAGGTATTTAGGGAAAGACTGGACATGGTTGACACAGTGGTGTCCAGTCATAAGGCTGGACTCGATGATCTTAGAGGTCTTTACCAACCTCATTGATTCTGTGATTGTTTGAAACTGAGGCTAGAAGCTGAGCAGGAAAGAGGTGTGTCTTTTGTGACTAGCACCTTAGCTTGACTGCAAGCACAGCATTGTGGGTGAGCCTATGTGAGACTTGAAGGGCTCTGTCTGTGAGAGATGAGTGTGAGGTTGGGGTAATTTCATCTGCAGAGGACCTGCAGGCTCCTGTTGTGCAACACTATGTGGGGCTGGACATGTAGATAGAGTAGATAGAGTTGTTGTAGTGTTCGGAGCTCAGCCTGTACAAGCCTGGTTAGGGAGAGATGTGCTTGTGTGGTTCAGAGAACCAAGAGCTGCTATGGGTGTTTGGGCTTGTGTGGTTGAGTTGGAGGCTCAGTGACTTGAAGTCATTGGGGTAGAACTGTCAGTCTGGCCTGGCTGACAATTTAGTTCCAGTTTTGAGGGGTTCGAGGCATTTCTGTTAGTCAGACTGAGAGTGGGATTTCACCATCAACTTGGAAAGAAGAGTATGTGTGTGTGTGCTCTTTTAATTATGTTTGACTACACACACACTGGGACAATGTACAAGTGAAATGGGCCAACCATCCCATGGCCTTTTTAGGGAGAACATCATTACGGTTTCCCATCTGTGTAAAGTAGAAGATTGTCTACAGCTTTTTCTGTGTTGTGAATGGGATGAAGGTGTGTGGCACATATGAGATTTATTGGCACACTGTCACTACTCTGCTCAGTTGTGGAGGTGTTGATGCAGTTACACTGACAGTCTATTTTTTTCAGTGAACAGGTTGTTTCCCATGACTAAATATGTTTTCTTGAGCCCAGCAGTGGCCTCATACATGATATTCTAAAAACGAAATTCTTTCTGACAACCATTTCCATTCTACATGTTTTGGTGAATAGGTAGTGTTGCCTCTGATCTTGGGAAAGTTTAAATTCTTAGAAAAGCACATGGCACAATTTAAAAATAATGGTAGTGTATGCTTTTAAAAAAAGGGGTCTGCAAGGGCAATTTGATACATTGGTTTAATAGGTTGGAAAACTGAAGTTCCCTCCATCATTGTTGAATTGACTTAGCCCAGCAAGGCAGGCTGTATAGGTGAGCTGTACCCAGGAATTGAGTTTGTCCAGTGCCTCTCTGCTGTTGCACTAAACTTTAGCTGTGGTGTTACAAGGTTTATAGTACTACACCTGCCTTGCTGGCAGTCTTGGGCTGCATGTGGCAGTGGATTAATGTTAAAAGGTTGATGCTGGTGTTGTCCCCAGTCTGTTACTCTGAGGCAAGGACATTGCTTATGAATCAGCCTCTTGAGTCACTGTGATTTTCAGTCCAGCTGATTGAGTTGGCCTGCTCCAGCTTTGAGTTCTAATACACTGGGCTGCAAAGCTTCACCAGGAGAGTCGTCCTGGTAGCTGCTGGGGAGTAATAGCAACTTTGACTAGTCATTGCATCCTGCTACTAGGAATTTATCCACAACAGCTGGCACTAGAGGCATGCTCTAAAAGCAGGATGTTGTTTAGTCAGATAATTTCATTTCCTATAGCCATGTGTTGACATGCAGATTAGCTGTATGTCAGTTGAGTAGGAACTCCTGTGTTGAAGTTTGTTTTTTTTCCTGAAGTAGTGTGAGCGGAACATACAGTTCTTAGTATCCTGCAGCTTGCTGTTGTGGTTGTGCTGACACAGCTGTTTGGTCTGGGCTGTGATCCAGACTTCGACTTTTGGTCCACCTTGGTGCTTTTTGAAAAGAGGGTACGCACAGTGCCTTCCTCGTGGAGTTTGTTCAGCTTCCTTGCCCCGTTTGTGCTATGCCCCCGCAGTGTGTTCTGGCAGCTGGAGATGGCAGGCTGCAGCTCACAACTGGGAAAAGAAATGCTCTCAGTGTTTGTAGAGAGAGCTGGCTTTGACAGCAGTACTCACTGAATGTGTTTTTAAACTGGTGTGAGGCCGATGAGAGATAATTGTTTACGAGTGATAAAGTGCATCAACAAGATCATAAATGAGCCTGTGATCAGGCCCTTCCAGTGTGACAGGTACCAGTTGTGTAATGGACAGTGGGTGTTGATTGAAGTTGCTGTCCACAGGGGGAAACTCCTAGATTTTTCCTAATTTTCTCCACTTCATGGTAATTTACTAAATTTAAGTTTTTGAGATGGTGCTATCAGAACCAAATTTCAGTTAAGGCAAAGTTTGTATAGGGTAATTGAAATACTTTCACAATTTTATTTTATTTTATGAATGCAGCTGCAACCTTAAAAGCATTTATCTGTTAATAGTACAGAAATTAGATAATTGAGTTAATTGTCAAACCATAGAAGGCTGAGGAAAGCAAAGGGATATAAACAAAAGATAATGGAGGAGAATTTTGTGCCCTGTGCTTTTGTTCTCCATTTTGGTATTGCCCTGGTTTCAGCTAGCATGGAAATATTTTTTTTCCTTGTGCTTGGTATTCCATGTTTTGTATTTAGCATGAGAATAATGTTGAGAACACACTGAAGTTTTGGATGTTGCTCAGCAGCGCATAATTAAAAACATGGACTTGAGTGAGCCGTGCTCTGCCAGTGAGCAGATGCAAAAGAAGCTGGGAGGTATCATGTCCAGGAGAGCAGACCCGAACTAGCCAAAGGGAGATTCCATAACAGAACATCATGTCCAGTACATAAACTGGCGAGTGTTGGATGGGAGCTGCCAGTTCCTGCTGGGGAGAGGGTCGGGCATTGCTCAGTGAGCAGCTGCACTGTGCATCACTTGTTTCTTTCAGGTTTTAGTTCTGTCTCCCTCTTCCCTTTATGTTGCAATTAGTATTATTTTCCTATTTTATTTTGTTTCAGTTTTTCTTTTCTCTACCCATGAGGTTTACTGTTTTTCTCTGATTTTCCTCCCTGCTTGGGGCAGGGAGGGGTAGACAGGGAGTGGCTGTGTGGTGACTGAGTTGCTGGCTGGGATTAAGCCACAAGTATGTTAGTTATTTATGTGGGAATAACAATCTTTACCTTCAGCTAAATGAAACTGCTCCTTTAAGGAAGAGTGTATGATTTGCACCCTTCCCTGAGTTATATTGAGTCCTATTTTCAGTGGCTTCTGGGAGGCAGGGATTCAAGTTCAGTGACTGCTAACAGTCACAGTGACTGTTAATAGCACAAATATGGTGCCCTGTTATTTTGGATTTTAAAGTGTGTTCTCTGGTCAAGTAATTCAGTAGTTAAACCTCTGGGATATTTGCAAGTTCTTGAAACTTCCTAAAGAAAATCAGTCCTCAGGCTTTTATGTGTTACTCATCATGTGATGATCAGATGAGAATGACCAGTTTGAAACCTTTTGAATTTATCCTCAATTATGTTTCTTAGAATGTATTGCCCAAAATGGATTTCATTTCACTATTTCAAAAAGTAAATTCTTTGTTCCCTGTATAACAATAAAGTATTTGAATTTAAATAAATATTATTAATTCATTATCTTAGTAATTGCCCTTGTAACTGGGACTGGTCCCTGAGATCTTCTGCAAAGGTGGTCTCTAAGATAATCTTTACAGGCTGAAAGTTAATGCACAGTGAAGAAGGAGTAAAGTCTTTTGTTTTAGCAATCTCTGTGGTGATTTTTTTTCTAATCAGATTTTCCTTGCTTTTCTTTCTCCCAAAATGTTGACTGTTTTCTTATCAACAGCTGTGTAAAATTAAGAGATGAAATACTTCTTTTTACAGTCCTGTTTGAAGAGCCAAGCTTGCACTCTTTTTATTTCCTTTAATAAAGCCACATGCAGCTTCTGATGAAGAAGATCCACTGGTATCTGTTTCAGGTATAACCTTTTAATAGACATAAACAAAGGATTTTTCCTGTGGATGATAAAATTTGCAACGTCTTTTCAGATATGTGTACATAACTGTGTATATTTTCAGGTTTGTGTACGTAAGTGTGTATAAGGTAGAGAGTCATCATAAATGACATATATGATTATAGCAGGATCCTGTAATCCATAGGATTTATGCTCTGCTGGTTAGGTAAGCATACTATATAAGATGAATAGTTCCAGGGGAATTATTTCTGTTGCAGGTATACAGCACGGCTATATCCAATTTATAAGGCAAGCTTAACTTTTCATGTGGTCTCCAAAGAGTGTTGAAGCATTTGAGGTGCTAGGTCTTTTGTAAATTTTAAAGATATCAATTGAAATGAAGATTCATTGTTTACAGATAAAGAATTTTTTTTTTTAATTAATTCTTTTGACCTTGATTTACTGTGTGCATACTTGTGTACATTGCTGGGGAAAAGATGAATGATCTTAGTTCCCCTTCAGTATTCTCTTAGTTGTTTTCAAACACAGCTTTTAAAGTGACACGAAGTCCTGGAAATGTATCTGGGGACTGCTAACACTAAACTGAAATTGTGTGTGTCATCCAGCAGTTACAAGTTTTGAGGAATTGTATTCTTTAGGTTTGGGATGGCATGGTTTACCCTTCAAAACTACTGGCCAAGCATCTCTGTTGAACTGCAAAACACATGCAGAGATTTTTAAGCCAGGTGATGTTGGATTGTTTTTCTCTGTGCCCTGGAAAGAAAGCAGTGATCCTAAATGATGGAAATTGATTTGCTGTGGGAAGTTTTCTACCATTTCTGTGGAAGAGAATTTCAGGACTATTGTTTTCCCTTATGTACAAGCATGGAATATTAGAGTTTATAATTTAGTTCTTTCAATTGAATTGCTGGTATGCTTCTGAAATTAATTACCCAAATAAATGTAATCGATCTGCTAGTATGAAGTTTGTATTTTTTGTTCAAAACTTTTTGCACTTCTGACCAGTCAAAAATCAAATCTTGAGGCAGTACCAAGTAGCTATGGGCTTTAATCTGGCCCGAGGAGGTTTTTATTGTTAGTGTCAGTGTTGGCACTTTGTAATTGCAGCATCAATATTTTCAGTGCTTTCATGTTCTTACCATTTGTAGTGGTGATCTAATTCTAATTACAGCAGGGATTGTTTGACAAATGATCTGTGGAGTGTGTACTGCAGTGTTGCATTACTCATATGCCTGATCCTGAAAGGAACAAACAGCCCGAGCATCAGTAGGTTGGCTGTGTAACAGAAAAAGTGGTATTTTATTATATGAGTGGTACTTTTAATGGCTTTACTGCTGGTTGGTTCCTTACTGTCTTAGGGTATCAAAGCAGAAGCTCAATTTTATGCTTTTGCATCTTAATCAAATGCTGTTTATTTGTGCTGAATTTCAGTCTGAAGACATACTGTACATTTCAGAATTTGTGAAATGTTCATTGCGGCTGGGTGTGCTTCAATGCCATGCACCTCTTTTTCTGCTGATGCCTTAATCTTACTGAAATTATTTTGTATGGAGTGAGAGGCTGGGGAGAACTGCAGACATATTCCTGAGGTGCTAAAGCAAGGTTGCCTTTGTGGAAGTCTGGTTATACAAAGCAGGAATAGGGCCCCTTTTCACTTTATAATCTACATGTTCTACTTGTCTTTCATTTACAGGAGTGTCTACAAAAGGAAATTTAAGAACGAGGTGTTTGCCAAAATATCAAACGGATCCAACTGAACTGAAGGTGCCTGTAGCAGTTGCTTCTGTTTCCAGGGATCCTCATGGAGGTACAGGAGGTCTGACAGGTCAGCAGGTCAGTCAAGGCAAATTGTTCTTGCTCTTAAGAGTGCACATAGTAGAAAAAATGGCTGAAAATTCTTAGATCAAAAACGATTAAACTGTTTGAGAGTAGTTATTTTTACACTCTCTTACACTTTTTGTCCACTTTACATGGTGACTTTCTAGCAGAGAGTATCACCTAAAGAGAGCAAAGCCTGAATGTGCTAATTTATGTAAGTAGTGTGTAACTACTATGTAGTAGTAGTAGTAGTTACTGCTATGCTATGTAAAACAGATTATTTATATTTCTATGTGTGTATTTGTACAGAGACAGTGCATGTAGTCCTGGGTAGTGCCTACCTATACTTTACTAGCTAAACATGCAAGAAATTTTGTTGAATTTATGAATTTTCATTGCTCTAGTCATCTCATTTAGAAACTCATTATAGAGACCTTTTTGCTGTGCCTGCTCATGTTAGAAGGGTAAAATCACTTTTAAAATAATATTTTTTAAAAAAACCCTTTTTGATAGTAAAAGTTAAAAATGCATTTGAGCAGTAGAAGTAGCTTTGTCAGTTGATGTCAGCTGCTTCGAATTTTCTGGTATCCTCCTGTGAGACTAGGTGATGTTTTTTCTACAGTTCCTTGCATTAGAAATTCCAAAGCAGTGGGGTTTCCTTTAGAAAATTATTCTGTATTGTGATAGATGCTGTGATGTTTGGAATTCTGTTGAGAGATGCCATTTTTCTAATGTGGGTTTGTGTAGTACAATGACTGTGTAAGTCATTTGAGTGCTGTTGAGTCTCTTGCCTAGCAGTCATCTTGGGCCAGCCTGTAAATCACTGGGGTTTGGCATTGTCTCACTTACAGGCAGGGTCCAAAACCTTTGACTGCTTCTGCATTGCTGTTTTATTATTATGCAGTTAAATCTTGTTCTTCATCTAAGATACTCTTCTCTGCCTTGCGTGCTGAGTAACTGCTGTGTGCCACACATGTAGGTTCAAAACTCTGATGTGAGGGCACATATCTCAATTCTTGTTGCTTTGACAATGTCATTTCCCTTTGAATCCTTTAGCACAATGCATGACTAGCTATTAAACTAGTATTAATTTTTAGGGCTTTTCCCGGACTTGTATAGTTCCCTTTCTCTGTTTATCAGTATTTGCTTTTAGAGGCTGGTATGCCCCTCTACTTTGCAAATGATGCTGTTAAGTGGCATGCGGATAAATTCCACAAATAGGCTCCATTATGCAGAGTCTTTATGTAGAAGCATCTCTTCAGAAGTGTATACAAGCCTGCTGCCTCACAGATGCCTTCATATGTCCCATTAAAATCTGTTTTATTGAATGGTGCATTGATTGCGTTACTTGTTGTTTAGAGAGTTTTTACTCCTTTTTTTTGTGAAAGCCATTGTATAAATGAGTTTTGGTGTACTCTTTGTTTAAATATAATGCCTGATATGTGAAATCTTAATTGGTGACTTGTGCTTTTGCATTATTGACAACAAAATGTGTTCAAAGCTATGTTTCGTTTTTGTATTTTTAAACCTTCTGCTTTTTGCTTACCTTGGCAAATTCTCATGGAAACTTTGTACTCTGAAGATAAGGTCTGAATACTTGAAACAAACAGAGCAAATGTTTTTACTCCTTATTGAAGAAGAACTTCTTTTGTGTGGAATTTTCATCAGCAATACAACCCACTTTCTGCAAAGTGTTGTGTGCCTGTCTAGGGAGAGCTTATGACTTTAGTATGGCATAGAGTAATAGAATGGTTTGGGTTGTATGGGACCCCAAAGATCATCCAGTCCAACCCTGTTGCCATGGGCAGGGACATCTTCCACTAGCGCAGGCTGCTCAGATTCTCATCCAGCCTGGCCTGCATATAATTCTGAGTAAAATGCTCTAGGTTGGATTAGGTGAGCTGCTGTGGTCCTTTCTGTGATTCTGTATGATTTTGTCATGCAGTTGCCACCTACCAAGGTGTGGAAAATATTTTCTCAGTACTGAGTTCCAAAACTGTCTCTTATCCTGAACTGTGTAAGAAAGGGCAGAAATCTGAGAGAAGGGGACAAAAGAGTCTTGGCCTCTATCTCCTTTGTGCTCTTCTTTTGATGGTCGAGCTGTTGCTGTGCGTTATTCCATAGCTTCATTCTGCTGTGTGTTACAGTGGAAGTCTGCCTCTGAGAATTTCTTGTGTACCATCTATGCATACCTATGGGTGATAGGAAAAACTGGTTTTCCTCTTCATCCCACAAAGGTTTGTCTGACAGTATGTACATCAGTTTGGGTAGTAGTTTGAGACATCTTCTGTTAAAATCTCCTTCACTGATGTAATCAAGCTTCATTCTCTTTTTTGAGAACGGTAACTTTTCATTTTTCTTGAAGAAGTTGCATTATCTATCTGCTAAAAAAAAAGTCACACATTTTTAGTATGGGAAGTGAAATTCCTTCAACCATAAATTTAGTTGAATTCAGTAAATTTAGATACTCTCTCTTAATTTGTAAGTGACACATGTTTGGGAAGAAAACTGTGAAATCAAATACCCCTTGAAAAGTGAGTGAGACTCACCTTGTGAAATTCCTTTTCACCTTGCCCCTGAGAAATGAAACACTGTTTGACTTCAGTTTAATACTGAAGTTAACATGAAGGGTCAGGCTCATATAACATGAGTCTGTATGAAAACGTCACCTCTCTTTGTAGTGGGCATTATTCTTTAATTGTTTTAAAGATGCTGTTTGAGGCAATTATCTAAGAAGGAAAGAGGTCTCTTCCTCTCTGGTGTGTGTAGATCAGCTGTTGTTACTGACAATGAGAGAAGCCCAGTGTTGGTTTTGTATTCTTTTGTGCAGTATTGTGTTGTCTTGGCCAAACTGCACGGCATGTGGTGGCATTCTTTTATCTGATGTAAAGCACTTGGTGTGGGGGTTGTAAAAGTATAAACTGAAACTCCTTCAGATTGAGTGGACATTGCCAAAATGAAACGTGAATGCTAAAATCCTGGACAGAATAGCATGGCTCTTATTTCATGCTTACCACTAGCACTGCAGAACTGAATACCCGATCACAGGAATTTTTGGTGAATAAAACCAGTTTGGAACCTTTTCCTGCGTGGAAGTCGGGAATGCCGGGCAGCAGACTGCCCTCTGGTGGGCACACGTGGCAAGTGCAGGGGTTCTCTGCGTTCCCGGGAATGCTTGAAAGATCTGAAGTATTCAGCCCTGCTACAGCCTTCTTTTTGAAGGTAGCAAATAAGCCATTAAAAGCAAACAGTAGCCACATGTGAAGGTGTGTGTGCTTTGTATTAGAAAAATGAAATAAGGGACTTACTCTCTCCTTGCAATATTTTGCTGTTTTGTATGCTTTTGTGACAAATCCTAAGGCAGCATGTTTTTTTTTTCTTATTCCCTATGTTATGGTCCTAATATGATAAAGTTCGATATTGCTGCACTAGATTTCCAAGTCATAACAACCTACTCTTCTTTGTCTAGTATGAATCAAGGAATAGTGCATGTCTTAAAACTTTACCTGGCATGTTTTAGTATTGAAGCTAGCAGCTTGCATTTGAGTTACAAATATTTTAATTCTTCACAATTTGGTAATTTATTTCTTGAAATATACTTACATTTTAAAAAATACAAATTTTATTTCTAGTTGGAATTGATCTACTTTCAGCTTCTAATTATTAGGTCTTGCAATGCTTTTAAAATAGGTTATGAAGTATTTATTTTCTTTTAAACAGTACATTCTAAAATGTAACTTTAAATTTTCAGGGCACTAATGAAGGAGGAATGAAGAGTGCTTCTTTAAAGGATTTGTGTCCTGAGGACAAGAGACGCATTGCAAACTTAATTAAAGAACTTGCCAGGTAAGAAGAAGCATCACCTACAAATGCATTAAGTTTAAAGAGAGTCGTTTCTCTAATTAACATCAAGCAATGTAGAACTGCATTAAAAGCCTGAATATTTGCACAAGGTAGTTTTTCTTTCTGGAAAAGGTTTGAAGCAGCCTGGTTGGTTTCTCCTTGCTTCTTGAGCCCCTAAGTATATATTTAAAACTGAAGCCAAAATTTCTTGACCAGCAGTACTTCATCTGTATTAACCTAATGACAGGGCTAGGATTTTGTTTGTTGTGTGTATCAAGTTCTATAGATAAACATATTCTGCTTTCAGAAATGACAGACTTCGTTGCTATGAAACTTTGTAGTGCTTATTATTTGGTAGAGGTAAGCTTTTGTATGGAAGGCCATGTTAAAGGTGCATTGCTGATCTTGTGGCTGAAACGTGTTGGTAATGATTTGCTTGTGTGATTTTTTACTTACCTAGCCAAACTTCTTGCTTCCCTTAATTTCTTCAGATTCTTCCGGTTTCTTGAAAGGAGAGGTAGAAATAGTGCAAGCTTCTCAGCTTTAGCAAAAGTATTTTTCTAAGTTTTATTCCAGTGCTAGTTACTCTCAAAGGTAAAGGAGGTAAAAAAGAGGTTGAATTAAAGTGGGGAGATTTTTGTCCTACTCTTTGTCCCTAGCACCTCAGAATCTCTGGAAATCTGTTTCTTACAGACTGGCTTTAAAATTGAGAAGAAGCACATGGTCCTTTGACAGACTTTGCCATATTATTGGGAAAGCTCTTGTGAGATGATCCCAGGTCCTTTGGGCTAAAAGTTATTGTACATACTTAGAACTTTTAAAGGCAAAGTTTTTCTAGAACTGTAGGTTCTCTGGTAATAATTAAATGCTTTTTGACATAGATCCCTTTTGTCTGTGCAATAATTGGCAAGCATTACTGTCCTTTTTCATTTTATATAGGAAAATTAGAGAAATTAAGTGACTTGCTCAAGGTCATGCAATAGCTCTCTGGTGCAGCTAGGAGTATTTTCTCTTTGATTATCCTTATCCAGTGGACCATTTTACCTGCTAATAATTTGTACTAATACAGGATTTCTTGCCATACAATATTTTAATAATTTCTGAAGTTCTTCATGCTTGCAACTCTATTTTATCATGCCTTATATTAGGAAAAGACTGTCATAAAGAGTAGATTGGTGGGAAGCCTGGTTACAAATTGTCAGATGTTAGAGCTATTCGGACACTCTTGCCACCATTGATATATAGAGGTATATTCTAATATTAAAAAAAGCCTTTTATTGCATTCTTCCTCATAATACACTGCTCCCTAGTGAGTAGTAGTACAGTAATTCATTGGAGCATGGGATTCTTCTTAAATCTCAGATGCTGTGATTTTTCCCTGAGGACGGTTTGATATTTCTGCCTGACATTTCTTTTAAGAAAAATAGAAGGTGCAGCAACATTAATTTTGAAAAGTAAAATTAGTGGAACACTATTATTTTATATTTAGTTCTCTTTTATTTTTAAACCTAATCATATTTTTATTGGATGTAATTAAAAGTCCTTTGCAGAGTAATAGGGAAGTTGAACTTTAATTCTGCTCATCCCGTCCCTTTTTTAAAACTTTCCATAATTTTAATTCTTAGTTGTCCAATGATAGAGTTTTTTACAGGCAGTAGAACATTCTTTGCTATTTTGGAGAAGAAAATGTAACAGCAGAATGATGAGAGTTTTACAGGAACACTGTCCTGCAGTAATCACTTGGAATAATAAAGGTCTCACTTGGGCTGTACCTCGTTCCTTATTTTGCTACAATTTATGAATAGTAATTGAGGCTAATTCACACATGCTTGTTGCAGGATGGTGAACAGATACAGATTGGTCAGTAAGTAGCTGCATGAAGGCTCTTGTAAAGTGGTAAAATTTGTGTGGAAACCAGTTGCAAAATATGATTGACTCCTGGGGCTTGAATTTCAGCCAGGTCTTGCTTGAGCAGTTCGGGGTAGTAGTCTTTCCCCATCTTCTGTGACTGCTGAATGAGAGAGCTACTGTACTTTTCTTCCTCTTCCTATTTTTTATTTTTCTTCCTCCAACTCTCACTCGCACTGCACTTTTGAACATTGAGGGTGTGTGTACCAGTGCATTTGTTAATTTGCTGAAGTGTCAGACTTTTTCTTGGTATGAGTAAATTCTGATGCTGGCTACATTAATATCATTTTCTCTGGGAAAAAAAAAAAAAAAAGTGCTTTTGGGCTGTAAAGAACTGCTGCTGGGGATTCCAGTGGCTTACATCACCTTAGCTGTTTGGAATTTTATGGAATTGTATTTTGAGAAGGGGTCTAAAGAAAGGACTCTGTTGTATCCTTTCTAATCCTCCTTTCTAGAATCATAGTTTTTGGTCTGTGCTGCCACCTGTAAATCTAAGTATTATTGTGTCCTTCTTTGTATGTGTTCTTTTAAGGTGAAATGAGAGTGGCAGACTGGAGCCAAAGTTTAAAATACTTGAATGTTGCAAATTTGAGCTTTTTAATTTATTGTGTTGGCGAATTCTTTCAAAATTGCTTTTGTAGAGGAATTTCTGAGAAGAATGAGTCATGCCCATGAATGCCAAAGTGTTTTGTGAGTAAGTGGGTTATTCTTGAGTGTGATCAGTCATTATTTTCCAAGACAACCAGTGTGGTACCTTCATGCTTTCAGTAAGGTCCTCCTGGCGTGGTGGTGAAAGTTAAGAGCAAATTTTATCTCTCCCTATAAGCAAAGTCCTTTCAAAGGAGGCAAAGAAGACTCACTCTCTCTGAACTTTTATTCCTGCAGGCTGCTCCTGAAGCAGTCATCAGCTTACATAATGAAATGAGCAGTGACATGGTGAAGACACAGAAAGATTCTTATGCTCGTACTCGCAGCTGGTGTCAGGACACATTAGCCTCTTCTGAGCAGGAGCAGCGCAGGGCCCGCTGGGATGTAGCCAGTTGACTGTCGAACATTAAGGGCTTACTAGACACCACACTGAGAATGATTATGAAGTATTCTAGAGTGGAATACTTTGAGTGAGAAGCAGATTTTGGGAGTTCTCTCTGTCTTGGCATTTGGCTGAATAGAGAGGATCATAACTCCTTAGCTGAAAGATGGAATGTATGTGTGCTTGCAAGTATTCACTTCACTCCTGACTGATATATAGCCTTAGTTCTGTGGCCTTGGGGCTCCTAGTATGGCAGGTACATCGTGAGTACTTCTCCCGTGATCACAGATGCCTGTACAGCTCACATACGAAGTTTGCCTTTTGAGTGAGCAGAGGCATTGACCAAGTGATGTAGAATGGTTCATGAAAGCTTAATTTTTGATTTTAGTGGGGAAAATTGGTATCTAACTATTTTGCATTCTATTCTTTCTTTCATCGAATACGAGAAACTTGGAGAAAGCTAGCTTCCTGTTGTCTTTGCAAACAAATCTTCAAAAGCAATTTAGGTGGAAAGGTATCATAATGCCCTTAAGCACCCATTTCCAAATGAGATACAGCATGGTTTTTGCTATTGTATTAGTGTTGTTCAGGCTAAGATCACTGGCATGCAGAATGACTTGTAACTGGCAGCCAGTTAAACAACCTTCAGACAGCTCTTTATCCCTTTTTGAGAAAATGCTTCCCTCTTCCCAAGACCCTGGATTCCTAAACCCTTTGTAGGGTGCTAGCAGTTTGGGATAGCAGTCTTTTCTACTTCAATATGAAGCTGAAATTGACCACCTAGAATTGAAATTTTCTAACAAAAGGTGATAATGGGCTTCAAAACAGAACATTAATTTGGTTACAGAACTGGAAACTATTGCACAGGTTTCAGTAAAACTATTATAGTGTATAGCTGCTGTTCTCTCTTGCAGTCCTTAAGATCTTTGGAAGAAAACTTGCCTGTGGATTGTATTACAAATCTTGTGTGTTCGGCCTCTTGTGTTGCCTTCTTTCCTGGTTACACTACTTCATATTTAACAGTATTGTTACCTGGATTTAATATCAAAATCTTTTCTCTTTTTTTATGTGTTACTTTAGGAGCAATTTTGTGCTGCAGTTTTCTTAATTGGTCAGGCAGTGAGACTGCAAATGAGATATCCCTAAGCTTGTCTGCAAATTACTTTGTGTTGATAGGTAAAGCATGCCCAGGATTATTGTATCACCAATCACACTTACATTCTGTGCTTAAAAAGTCATTTGTAGCTATAAATTCATGCTGTGAAATCTAGGTTTTGTATTTTGTGGGTTGCATATCATAAAACTTATCCATCGTGTAGCAATTTCAATTAGGTTTTGGGCCCATAGCATTATTTTAGTGTTTTTTTTCTAATGTGTACAAACTGCGTAAGATACTTGGGTAAAACGTATCAGGTTTGTGAACCCTGATCCTTGGACAAAAATGCTCTTTCTTTATTTCCCCCCCTCTCCTATCCCTCCTCTATGGTGATTTTCCCTGTTCCAGATGCCATTCTTGGTCTGGAATTTAAAACTTGTAGTTTTCAAGAATGGTCACCAAACTATTTTTATCTTTGCTAGCCAGTTGGCATACTAATACCAGATTGATGTTTACTAAAAGATATGTGTTCCCAAGAAGCGTAGGACTGTTCAGTGAAGTTCCAGCCGTCTATATCTCTGTTTTTCATTTAGTTTGTCTTCTGTCTTAACTAGCTGGGCCGCAGTGTTCTTACTGCATTTCAGAGTTCTCTTGATAAAAGCTCATTTTTTAAAATTTTAAGAAATATAAAACTCTGTTTTTAATTTTCTTTTTTAACTCTGCCTTAAGTCAGAAAGATCTGAGTTCTGTCCCTAGTGTAGTGTTGATGTGAGTATTGCCATGGCTCTTTCTTGTGCATGGCAGTTTTTCATTAAACAAATAAAACTTGAAGTGCTGTTGACTTGTGCAGTGCTTCAAAAATTCCACCTGGAGAGCATCAGTCCTGCTTACTCAGTGGAATGAGATCAGTGTCATAAGCAAACTCCTTGATCAATTCCTTCTTTAGATCAGACAGAAATAGTGGTATCAGCAGTGGACCTGGGAGCACACAATAGTAATTGGAACTGGTGAACTAGCAATTAATTTAAAATTTTAACCTTAAGGCAGATGTGCTAGGATGGCTTTTTGTCAACATATTTGCATTAAGAGTTTTTCTAAACAGGATTCTGTAAAATAAAATTATTTATTTAAATGGATCTAGAATTATATAGGCTTTGAATTGTTGAATTTAAAACAAATCTTGAGTGAAGATGGTGCATGTCCTATGGCACAAGGTGGGTGAATGTGAATTGCATGCAAGAAAATATTGCAGACACTAAATGGAGGGAATAGTTCCACGGATTCATCATCTTTTCTCTCAGCTGTCAGTTGTCTGTTTGATCCTGGAAGCAAGAACAATGGATCTGGATACCAGCATGTTGTTCAGTGGAGCAGCTGAGCTCTTTGTAGTTGTGCCTTCATTCTTTCACTGTTCTTTTCTGACCCAAGTAGGTGAACAGAGGGTGAAAATACTTTTGAGGAGTGTTATATGAGCCTTGTAATGTTTTTGTACAGCATCAGTGAAGTCCTCTGTACTTCTCCTAAAAACCAGGTTTTTACTGCCAGAAGGCAAAGAAATGTTTATATATGTTAAAAAAAACCCAACAAACAACTCACTGAGCTATTTATAGGAAGTGACATAAATCCAGCATAATCTGATGATATTTTTGTATTCCTTTTCTCTAACTTCCTTTTGCCTCCTCCTGTGAGTAACCATCTTTTGTATCTTGCCTGCCCTTTATGGGCTGTCTTCTGCTTTGTGATACATAAACACATACTGCCACATTTCTTCTGAGATCACTTGCTGTTCTCAGTCATTTACTGCGTAAGATATGTGGCACAATATATTCATGTGTCTGGGAGTGTGACAGCTTGCTGTGATACGTGTTAAATACAAACACAGCGCATGAATGTGATGCACATTGATATAAGCAACAAATGACAGAATCTAGAGATGAATAAAGCCCTAGGTTTTGTCTGATTTTTCTAGGTCTCTCTTCTTTCATACCTTTTTTCTTTATACTGTTGTTCAATTTTAGTGTTATTGAATGCCCACATAGCCCAGCATTTGTTGCCCCAAACCCTTTTGTCATGCAGCATCACTCCTGCAAGTTACTGAGCAACCTTTCTTCCTTTCATAGAGTCCTGGAGATGGTACTTGTTCTCTCTTTCCAGTTCCCTGTGCTACTCTTGTCTCATTCCTTTCTTTTATCCATGTGGCCATTGTGTTCTTCATTTTGGTTTTCTAATTTTTTTTTTTTTTTGGTTTTGCATCTTTCACTGATTATGTGAAAGAGGGCCATATATGCCGTAGTCATTTAGGTGGTTGCACTGGACTCAGAGGAAACAAATGGGCCACAGTCCGATATGAAAGCCTCTATCTGCAGCCTCTGGCAAATGTGCTGTGTCTATTACTGCAAGGATGTGTCGTGGATATTCCTCAAAAGTTCGCTGCCTGCTTAACTAAGGAGTGCACAGGTGTTGGTGTGGGTCCAGTGTTTATACAGGTGGTTCCCTTTACCACGTTTCTTTAATGCTATGCGGACAACTCTTCTGACAGCCTGTGAGGGGAGGGGAAGGGGCCTAGGAACTGGTTGAACTCATCACACCTTCCCAGGCTGGGCCCAAGTTTGTGAGACCTTGTGCATTTGACTAATGGAATGCTTTTACACTAAATCCATGTCTTTTTATTCCCTGTACTTTAGAAACTTTACAGTTAATAGTTTGATCCAAGCTTTCAAACTGCCTTAATTTAAAGAATTTGGTTATACAGATCTGTTGTTTGTCTCCCTCTAGGTTTGTACAGAAAAAGTGTGTATTTCAGTATTAATGTTTCCAACTTCCTGCAATCTTCTTGAGCTGGTATGGAAAGGGCTATGGGTTGATCTTGGAGTTGGGGAATATTGCTTATCTACAATTCACTCCAGGGGAGTGACCCAGTTGTGGTATTTATGACTTTTCCACTGAAAGATAAAAACAAATCTGTGCCCTCTTAAGAGAAACGATATCAAATGTATGGCTCAGTCTAATGGGACAAGTGGAAGGCTTAGTCTAATACTTATATATGTACATTTCATTTTTTTTCCTCTTCTTTCCTTTTCCTGTAAGGTTGTTTCCCTTTAAGGAAGTTAAAATTGGAGTTTTCTAAAAGTTATATTACTTTGGTCTTCTGTCACCTATGTTGTGGCAGCTGTTTCATCATCATAAAAGACTGAACTTTAAGAGCCTTCAGCAACAGAAATTGCCTAAGTGCAGAGCAATAATATTTATTAGTCTAAGCTCATTACTTAATATTTTTGTGGAGCTTTTATAGAACCATGATTTCCAAGCAACGTTTTTTGGCATAGTTATAGGATCATCTGTGCATAATGATCTTCTTGCCTACGTGATACTAGAATAATTGTTTTAACAGCCTGCTCTTGAGGTGCAGAATAAATGATCATTGTAAGCCTTTCTCCCATCTCCCACCTCTGTCATCTTTTAATCTTGATCCAATTATTTACACTGAGCAGCAAGATACAGGGTGCCATGCCCCAGACAGAAAGGAAAATTTACTCCTGCAGCTTGATATTTGAAAATCCTCAGAAAAGAACAAACTGTTTTGTTTGGAGAAAGTTAACAAGAAAAATTTTTCTTTCCTGGACTTGTATTTGACCAGTAAAGGTGAAAGAAGGATTTGTTTATAGCTTAAGAAACAGAAAAGTTTCCCAGAATTTTCTTCCTGTCATGTCAGCTAAGTTCTCCTATCTGAGTTTTCTGTCTTCGTGTCCTAGGTTTGTAAGTATTCCAGAGAATCTTCATTATGGCTGCAGGCAATCAGATTGGACAAACCTGATTCTGGGTTCAGGTCCTAACTTTGTTTTTCCATGTGACCCATTAAAGTGCATGTAGTCTACTGAGGTAAGTGTTTTTGAAAAAAAATAAAGAAAAAAGATGTATTGCATAAAGTCATATGCATCTTCCTGTATAATATATTAAAATAAACATTGTGAGGAGCTAACCTGAGTAGGGTAGAGAGGATGTTTTCCATTTATTTGCAAAGTGGTGGAAGAGCCAGAAGTCAAACACTATGGTTATGGGCATATATTTTATTTTTCTCAAATTCTTTTCAGGGTAAGTGAAGAGAAAGAGGTGACAGAAGAACGGCTGAAAGCTGAACAGGAGTCGTTTGAGAAGAAGATCAGACAGCTAGAGGAGCAGAATGAACTTATCATCAAGGAAAGGGAAGATATCCTTTAAAAATATGCGCAGTGGCTGACTGAAATAAAAAGTGAAGTACAGAGAAATAATTGTTCTAATTTATGGCACAGAATAAATCTGCATGTGCTGCCATTCAAAAGCAATCAGAGAGATGACTTGTCAGCATGTGACACTGGTTCATTTGAGCTTAAACTGCCATCCAGCTGTTCCTATGATGTTGTTTTGCTATGAAATAGATATTTGTCAACTAAAAATGACAATAAGGAATTTACACATTAAGATATGATTATAGATTTTTTTTTAAAATTCTGTTAGGTGGTGGTAATTTAGGTCTAAAACTTGAATGGTATTCCATTTCTCTCCATTTCCAGAGAAAGGGCATATACACTAAATGGATATAAATTAAATGTATGTACTAGGAGATTTAACTAGCTTAGACTTTTTGTTTGGTGTAGGGTTTGTTTGTTTGTATATAAAAGCAGTTAGCAGAGTCTCTTTTCTTGCAGACTCTGACTTGCATTTCTTTAAGTTGTGTATGCTTAGTATCAATCCTGGAATGTCACATGCAAAAGCACTATTGCAGGAATTGCAGTTTTCCTTTCTGGGATGTGATAGACCTTTACAAAATTCTCTTGTTCATTTCTCTTCCAAATCTCTGATACTGATGCTTTCTTAAATTTCTCAGAGGGCCAAGGATTGGCTGCAGTGGGATAGGGAAGAGACAGGGCTGCAACTACAGGAAAAGAAAATAGTGTGTGATTTATTGGGAGCTGCATTGGGAGCATTGCCAGTAGGGAGGGTAGTAATGCTGTTTTAAAAAGCACGATGGAAACCATACTTGCAATAGTGTTTTCAGTCCTGAGCCATCCTTTGTTAAAGTTAAAAACAAAGTTAATGACAGAAAGAGGCTGTTCAAGCTATGGGCCAGTGTTGAAACAGAAATAGAGATAATTCAGAAACTTAAATTTAGAGCGGGGTTCCTGAAAATGCCAGCAATCATATTTCACAGTTTAGCACTAGGAGGCTTAACAAAAACAGTTCTTTTTTACGATACAGCTTGTTTGGCTTAGGAAAGGCATTCAATGATGTGTGGTCTCTGTCACAGGGCAGTGTTGCCCCTGATGACCTAGAACATCCCTTGTGGCACAGAGGCACTTACTTTTCTGGAAAGAATTTTATCTGTTTGTCCTAAATAAGACACATCAACAAACTTAGCTGGCTGTGAACTTTTACTGGAAAATATTGGATCTGAGGTATTTCGAGAGTCATTAGATATGACAACTTTTTGACATTGATTTCACTAAATCCAGTATTTTGTTGTATACATCTTGTATACTTAGCTCATGAATGCAGATGGGATGTGTATTCCTGATTTATCCACACAAAGCTTTCTTTAATTCACATGAAGTTTATTTGGCTAGTGGAAAGTAGTCACATTACTTTTTTTGTTTTGTGGTTTGGGGCTTTTTCCCCTTACTTTTTTTTTCTTTACCAGAAATAGATTGCACAAGCGTGAATACTTTTCCAGAAGTCTGGTAGACATGGCAGAAGGTTAATGCATGCAATTTTACACTTCATAAAACTCTGTAAAACCTAGATATATAAAACAAGGTTATAATTTAAAACAATGTAATTTTAACTGCTGCAATACTTGCCTATCATACATGAATGATTCAAGATTTCATTGTAACTCTGATCACTTAATTTTTTAAAGCTTGTTGCAGAGACAAGGAATAGTAGAAGTGACTTGCTGAGGCTGAATACAGATTATGGCTGTTTCAAGTACAGCAACTTGAAATTCATTAGGTTCTTCTGGATTCTAGTGTCCACTTGCAAATAAGATATCAGGGATATAATACCATGACAAAACATTTTCAAGTCTTTTAAAATAAATTTTAACTTTTTTTTGCCTCACATAGCTTGTTTATTCTCTATAAGAAATTTTTTTTTCTGCAATATTTAAAAGTACCCCGCAGTAATAAATTGGTGTTTCTTATATAACTGCAGCTGTCCAGCAAAGTGCAATTTCAGCTTGGTATCGATTTTGTTCACTTAGCATGGGGACTGTGTGGATTTTTTTCAGCAACGTGTATTTTTGTTTTGTCTTTTTCCTTGAGATTCTTGCAGGAGAAGTATTGTTTGGTGCTTGAAATCCCTACTTTGAGGAAAATCCATCCTTACTTGTGGTTGATTTTTTTTACCCCTGAAAAGCTGGGAAAACCTCTCTGTTCAAATTTGCTGCTGCTGAAGTATGAGAGAAGCTTTGTGGGAAAGGAAATGGGTGGTATGCAATGATATCACTACAAAACTTCAAGTAACTTATCAGTGTTTACAAACAGCATCTATCTGCAGCCCAAGTTACATTTACTTTGGATTTACTTGGTGCTGTCTGGGTAGGGAGCAACAACTAAAATTTCACACAGATTTAGACATCAATTCTACCCTTCCTTAGCTGGTGAAACTCTGGCTATTGAGTACTTAGTACTAGGGCATGCTGTGGAAGAGCATGCTGTGAACTGTAAACAGTCCAGCCTATTGTCAGCATTGCCAAATACTTAGTATCACAGAATTATTGACAATTAGGGATTTCAAATAGTCAGTTGGTCTACACCTTCTTCTTAAAGCAGTATTTAGGCCTATCATATTTTCTTATAATTTGGTCACAAGTGGCTGTTTTGGATTGGTTTGTCTCATGACTTAGCACTTCAGACTGACTTCTTTCAAAAGTAACTTTATCCCAAGTGTTTCAAACAAAGTGTTCCAAAATCAAAAGAGGATCAAAACTTTGTGTTGTTTATTATAAACTCTTTTGCTTATAATAAACTGGAAAGTTCTGGTGCTGCTGTTCTTAGAAGATGTGGCACTTTGTGGTGTTCAGGTATGCACGCTGGGGTGACATCTCTTGCTGTTCTTACTAAAATTTGCCCAGTTGGGCTGAACTGGATATTCCAGTAACAGCTGCTCATGTTCTTTTGATGCCCTCCCCAATGAAAGCATCTTACAACTATGAAGGTGATAAAATGATGGGGGAAAATATCTCTTTCTGAAAGTGAAATTTACGTTAAAGAGGAAGAATGTAAATGGTGTGTCTATTGGGAAAGTGAGATCTAGGATGTGTCTGGAAAGAAAGACTTGGAAGAGGAGGTTGGGCTGGACATGACTGATGTGAAAGCAACAAAAGCCTGTTACTGATGGGTTCAGAAATGTTTGGGATAAGCAGTCAGGGTTAATAAGAGCTGGTGACCTAGGATCAGTCAGACAATTGTAAGAGAGTTGATGCAAGCAGGGATGTGTCTGTTTAGGGTATTCAAGCACACTTTGAACTTTTGAAATAAAATTTGGGACTAATCTCATGTGAGAAGAATTGCCATGTGTAACCTCCTGTGATGTCTTCTACAGCATCTATTTTGATTTGTGTTTTCTTTGCTGCTGTATGGTGACTAAACTGCTTGTAGTGGATGTCTAGATTCTGGCATTGGCTTTGGAGTGTGTGACTTGCAACTTCCTTGTTCTTATTTGTATTATTTTGTTTGCATTTTCACAGTAAGGGATGGGCAGTATGCACCATGTTATGCACTTAAAGTACTTGTGCTGCATCTTTTTCCTCTTTTGCTAGGAGCTGCTGTTAGAAAAGCTTTTGGCTTTCTTTTTTTTTTTTTTTCCCCTGATGTATTTTCTGGCACCTATTATTAATTTAGGTCCCAAATATAATTTAATTTAACAATTGGGAAAATATCCTTTGTGACATGTCCCAATACTGTCATGATATATGTCTCAGGTAAAAAAATTATAATGAGATTATTAAGAAACAAATACTACTGATACTTCATAGCTCAAAGAAATTAAGTTGTGGTCTTTAGCGTTTCTTGTTATCATCATGAGGAATTTTTTTCCATGTAAATTTGATGCTGTTGCATAAATAAAAAAAAAAGCAGCTGTAACATTTCTGCAAAGATTTATTAATAGGTGAAGAGGAAACTTCTTTAATATTTTTTTAAATTAGTTAGTGAATTCTAAGCTCTGATTAAATTATTATATAGACAAAGAATAGGCAAATAAAGAAAAGACGAGATTCTGTTTATTACAAACTTTTTTTTCCTTTTTTCTAGATTTACACTTGTCAGCTGTATTGTGCTGCTGTTTTGGTTTATATTTAGAATGTACCTGGGTTACTTAAGCTTTTTGTTGGAATTATTTTCTGACTGAAAATAAACTTGCAAAGTGATTTGACCCTAAAATATAATCTAGGTCCAACCCTGGGACAGAAACAACTTCCAGTAGGCCAGGTTGCTGAAGACCCAGCCAAATTCACACAACAAATCCTGTATGATTTACTTGGTTAGTCTTAAAATTGATCACAGACTCTGTTTACATATGTCCTTAATATTATAGAACTACTTAATTAGTTGGTTTTACATGCAGTGAACATTAATATTAGTTTAACTAAAACAGTTCATTTGCTTATAATGTTAGTGAGACATAGAATATTAATTTGCTGGAAGAATAATGAGCTTTATAAGCATTATCTAGAGACTTTAATAAAATGCTTTTAGTTTTGCTATACTACTGTTCATTACATAAGTCTTGCATAGATAAATTAGGGCCACATACATATTTTGTCCTTTTCCTATCTTACTGTATTAATGTAAAATTAGTAGTATTTTTCAGAAGAAAAAGAGTTACTGGCTTGCTTAATGCAAAGAACAAAATGGTAGAAAAAGGAAATATCAGAGTACATAATTTACTTGCTGGTTCTGCCTTATTTTCCCTATAATGTTAAATCTGATCTTCTGAAAATACAACACTTCTGCTTCATTTCTTTTTTTAGTCAGACCCGCCAAGTTGTCATCACAGGTGAGGGAACAAAGGTGGTCTTGCACAGAAGGGCTGTGGCCATGTGTTTTGTTGTATGTGTGGTCCCAGTGTCCTGCATGGCAGATTCATGTGTGTGTGCCTCCCTGGGCCTGCTATTGGCATGAGTTGTTAAAAACCAATATGACCACGGACAAAGACCTCTAACTGATTAAAGTTAGAAGGTGGTATGTTTATTCAGCAGTGGGCAGCATGGGAGTCATCTCCGAAAGGCGTGACCGCCTCAAACAAGGTTCTTTCCCCTCTATTTATTTCCCAAGATCTTACATACAATGCGTATGCGTAACCCCAGTGCCTCCTATCCCCGTTTGGTAATAAAATGAGGCTATTAGTCCTTCACATATGCGCAGTTCTTCTCTTGAACTGGGTCAGTGGTCTCAAGGGATGAAGTCACAGGGGAGCCCGCATCAGGTCTCTATGACCCTCTGGCACAGTCCAATGTCCCCTGCTTCGTGATTGATTTATAAAGTCCAGGTGCTTGCCATTGTTCTTACTGGTTTCAATCCGTTCTTATAACGGTTCACGTATTCCACTTTCTTCTATAAACATACTCATATTATAACAATTAGCTCTAGTTTAAGCATCTAATAATCATTAACCTATCATTTACTCTTCTAACTTACTCCTTGATCAATATAAATTGCTTTTAACTCTTAGCTAAAATCTTAACTCTTTAAAATCATGATTCAGGCAAGGGGACAGTCTGCACTCAAAATGGTATCACAGTCTCAGGGGGAGATGAGGCACAGATATTAACACTGGAGTTAAGCATCTATATATGAAAATGGGCCCCTGCCTTGCTGTGCTGCCACCTCTTCCCCCCTGAAAAAAAAACTGGAAGAAAATTTTTATATAAAGGCAAATATGCCATTTGCAGGAAGCTTGTGGTTTTGAGAGTCAGGCTATTTATTTAAAACTCAGTAACAATTTTAGAGATTAACTTTGGCTAAATCTGTTCCTGATGGTATGGTTTCTGACAAGTTATGAACTGAGGGTTTGAAATGACCGTCGTTATTTTCCTTTTATTTCTTAACTTGACTCCCTCAGCTTATCATTTGAAGTTTTTTTCCGTTTTATTTTTCATATGTGAATGCATACTATATGTCTTCTTGTGCATCATAATTTGTTTGAAGGTGTGTGAGGAGAATGGAAAATCAGTATTTTGCTCCTTTCTTCCATTTTATCCAACTACTTCACTCTTTGAAGGTGTTTCTCTTACTGTTATTTCAGGTATCCTACTAGTAAATGTTTCTAAGCAACCACTGTGGTCTGTTGAAAAAAGCTGCACTTATTAAAAAGTCCCTGAATATTTATATGCTATTCTGTAACTGCAGTATTGGCTAAATTATGTATGTATTTACGAACTTAAATGTAGAAGAATCAGTCAAGGACTATTGGGTAAATAAGATATTTTGAATTTTTCATGAACTTTTAAACTAAAACAAGGTGAAACATATTGTAATGTTGAGTATTCAAATGGATCAATAGCTGGAGATTCATTTGAAGCTTTCTGTGCTTAATCCTAGTTAGTGCCTTGTAGCATAATCTAGCAACACTGTCCATGTTATGAAAGTACCCAGATTCAGCAGGCAGCATCTAAGCAGTCAACAACAGCCTCTGTAGAATATGAGCTGGACAGGCTTTTTGCCCTAAAACTCTGCACTCAGTGGTGCAGGATTGTCTGTGAGATGGTACTGTCAGCATAGAAACACAGCTGTGGAATGGGAGATGTGTATTTCCTCTGTGTTTTTTACCAAGGGTGGAATGATGTTCTGTGTGTGTCTGACTGAAGTGGAGGTGTTCCCACCCAACAGTTCTTGTATGGAATTTTGGAGTTCCCCTGAGGTGAGTGTTGAGGGCTAGTAGCATTCTCTCATCTCCCATGTTTCATGATGTTTTTACATTGTGGTGATCTGTACCTGATACTGGAGACTTGATGATTTTGAAACTGGGTAAGAGCTGGAGTTCTGCCCTGCCAGGCTGTTGATACCCGTGAGTAGCTATATGCTTCTCAGACAGCCTGTCTCCCAGCTCTGGGTATCTGATGCACTGATTTATGATACTATCTATATTAACTGTGTGGTGGGCATGTCAGAACTGGATATAACAGTGGCCTGCCCCTGTCTAAACTAAACAGGAGACACCTGTCATTGGAAATGCACCTTCAGCAGTGGCAATCTAATACATCAATATCAGGTATTTTAAGGAAAAAAGTGAAGTAGTTCAGGTAAAAAAAAAAAAAAAATCTCTGTAGGAATCAGGCTGCTCAGTTTAATTTTCTCAGGTGAAATATCTTTCTGCTTTTTCCAGGTACTTAAACTAACCAGGCTACTTACCTGGCTGAATTTGACCCCTGGTTCTGTGGTTATTGTTGAAACATTTGGCACTAGGCACGTGAGCTTTCAAAGTTATGTTTGAGTTAAATGTTTTTCTTTATGACATTTTGCTCATTTGGAAACAAAGACTAAGATCTTTTAAAAGGAGGCACAAATGGGAAAATGAGATCATTAATTGTTGAAGCTGGTACTGTAACAAATTGACTAGAAATGTGGATTCAGAGAAATTGATGTACTTTATCCTTCTAAACTAAATGAATTCTCCATCTGCTTCAGCTTCTCAACTATAATGAGGATGAAGGGCTGACTGTGCTATTGGTTTCTCTGTCTTCCTGCACTATTTTGGAAAGTTTAAACATTTCTTGCATAATTAAATACACTTTCAATAAATCAATCTCATAATAATTGTTGTTCAGGAGAGTTCATTATTCAGTTCAGTCTTTTAAATTACTGTTCTTCTTTAAAGGATTCTTCTGATGTAATGGCTTCTTCTAAATCCATTTGCCATGCTCTGGCTTGTAATTACTTTAGATTTGAAGAATAAAATGAATGGCTTTATTATTAATCAGTAGCAAATTTGTCTTACTGTTTTTAGAGTGGCCTTCACTCATGAAATAGTTTTAATGGTCTAGATAGCAAAACACTTCATACCTCTCATTCAACAGAGATTTAGTGAAAGCAATCAGATAGTTCTGTGGGGTTTTTTTCTTCCATCACTCTCCCATTAAACATTTGTCACAGTGACTGTCATCATGTGTTTGCTGTTGTATTCTGGGAGCTGCTGCCTCTGAAAGCCTTGTTTTGCTGCCTGCTTTTAGATGGGAAATTTTTTAGACTGGGCTAGGCTTTATTTTTTCCTTGCGCTGTGGGGACTACATTGCGCTTAAGCATACCATTAATTAAACATTGGCTTTTGCAGTGGACGTTGGCCTGTAACAACTTTGTCGCTATTTAAGCATGATGAAAACAGTGTCTGTTTCTTAACCCCTTTCTATTGATGTGGGATTTCATGGTCCTTATTGACAGTGCTTTTGTAGTCAAGAAGTCTGTGCCTTCCCATAGCAAAATGCCATCTTGTTTTACAGCAGCTGAGACTGGACAGGTAACTGTCCTACATTAATCTTCTCCATTTGGCATCAGTTCTTTGTCCATCGTCTCTTGTAAGGTTGTTCAAATCCATCCTTAATTTTAAACTGTCAGTCAATGCAAACTAATATAAATGCATTTTTAGTCTTGCTAAACTTCTAAGGATCTAGTGGATGTTACACTAATATTTCATTTCCATAGACTACTTAGAAAATGAAAATGGGTTAGTTATAGAGTTGTAGACATTAAGTAAATCTCAGGTTTTGATTTCCTTGAAAATTCTTTCCTTTAACAGCACTCCTGGTTTTGTTTCCTCTATCAGTTGTGATGTTTAACCAGGGCTAAGAATTTTGAGGAATACTGTGGAGTCAGAGAAAACATCCAAAGAGGAATGAATAGCATCCTTAAAGTCTTAGTTCCATGGCTCTCTAGGAGGTTATTAAAAACGTAAATGTAAAACTGGATGGAATTATCCGGATACAAGAACTTAATTGAAGACTTCCACATATACCTTTTATTCTTAGTTCTACTGGCATTACACTACCTTTGGTCTAATTTCAGGAGTTGTAGTTTTTCGTTTCACATTTACAGTTTTCAGTTCAGATTCTAGTATGTATGTGTTTATTTAAATACTTTTTAACTGTTGTAAGCTAAATGGTAAGGTTTTACTGATGGCAATATGGTCACTTTCATTGTGAATATGTCAAGAGATTTACATAAACGTTATCCCCTTCTTGGGACAAAAAGTACCCCAGGGTTTAGAACAGGGAGTACTGTTGTAGTAATAAGGATTATGTTGCTGATAAGTTCCCCTCAAGGCCCAGTGATGGTAATACCCCTATATTTTGTCTTTAAAGAAAACTGCTGAGAGGCAATAATTTTTTTTTTGTATGTGTCCCATTTTCATTAATGCATGGTAATTGATGGAGTTGCAGTGACTTGTAACAGTAATGAGTTCTAAACATAAGAATGCACTCCTTTCTAATAAGTGAGCACTGCTGGGGTTTAAAAGCGTACTAAATCAGTTGCTTTAGTATGAATTTATTAGTTTTTTTCAGCATTAGCTTTAATAGTAGTTATTTACATAAGCGTACATCCCATTAACCGCCATCAGGGCTGGAAAACATGCTGAACTGTTCATATTTTCATATAATTATTGAACATAATGGTATCATTTGCATTTCTAAACAGTGATGTTTCTGTCAGGCTTGGAAATAGTGTCTTTACGCAGTCCCTATTTCACATCCACTTATTTGACATCGTTAAATTTTATGCTAATGCGCTTCCCTAGAATGTCATCAGTAGGACAGATGCTTGCACTTTAATATACAAATCAGTGATGCTTTTCCCTCCCCCCTCCCTTGAACTGCAAAAGAAATAAAAAAGCATATCTGCACTTTTTAGATATAGTTTGTTTCATTCTAGAGAATGTGAAAGAAATGAAACTTAGCTTTCACCCCCATTAGTCACTTCCAAATGTTGTAATAACAGATAGCTTCATTGTGAACAGTGGGAGACTGTCCTCTGCCTGAAGGAGGAAGCCTTCTAAAATTCAAGACAATTACGTTAAAAATTGTAGCCTTCAGCTTGCCACCTGTGTAAGGTATGGAGTCTCATAGAGCGAACTACCTGGTGAGTCAGTGGTGCCTGGATCTGCTTACCTGGCAGCAGAGCACGTCTGTAAAGAAGGTTAAGGGAGGGGGCAGTTTCACCTGCTAGGCTCTGTCAGCAGAACTGCATTTTGAGCTGTACCTTGTCAGGTTTTTAGTCTTACACTTAAAATATTTTTTTCATTTTGCATACAGGCAGAGGTATATGCGTTCTTGCCAGCTAAGTGGATGGTAGCTGTATGAACAGTGTTGACTTTTTTTGAAGTATGTAAGAGTTTTGATGCTTGTACTGAAGTCAATGCTGAAAGCAAAGCATCAAAAACCTGCGCAATATTGCTAATAATTGTAGGTCTGAATGTGGAAACAATGGAATAAAAATAAATAAATATGATCAGCACCACCACCAAAACCACACTGCTTTTGTTCCTTTAAAAAATGAAATTAGTATGTTGCTTCTGGTTCTGTATGAACTTTATCTTGGGATGACTTGCTTACCATTGCAACTAGAGTGCTAAAGGTAGAGCAGATGTATGCAACCTCCAGTATGCAGTTGTGGTCACAGGAAAAAGTAACTGTTGAGGTACAGAGTGTGTTGTTTTTGAGCCAGACATGACCCATGTGAATGAACCTGGAAATCCAGTGGATCTCCAGCTCAGTTCCCTGCTTTTCCTGACTTACCAGATATGGCATTGGGCAATTCTGCTGTTTTCTTTTCTACTCACCTTTAAAAAAATTTGTGGAACTGCTTGTTGGCCTTTGTGTGACTCGAAGGTTAAATGTAAGCATGTTGCTCAGTTATGGCATTTCATGGGTATACTCTGAAAATTTTAAATAAAACCAAAAATGTTAGGGTCAAGGAAAAGACTGAGAGAAGTATATTACACACGTTTGTCATTTTCACTGTTTTATACATAAAAGTACATGTTAAAGAATGCCTTTCTTGGTCATGTCTCAAAAGAGGGTTGGAAGGAGGCACTCAAGTAGAAAAAGATACTTTGAATGCAATGAAAAGGTGTATTTTATCCATAAAAGGCCGTGTGAGCAAACTGGAGATATACCCTGATGGGTTCTGGGCTTATGGTGCCTTTAATCATAGATGATTAACAATTTGCTAGTTGCTTTGCAGACAAGTACAGAGACAAAAATCCCTGCTGGGAAATGCTTGCAGTCTAAGACCTCATTCTGGTGGTGTGTGTAGAGGTGTATTTTAAGTCATGAGAAGTAGCAATATTAAAACAACAACAAAAAATTTGCTTTTAAGATGTCAGAGAGAGCCACAGGATTTTTGAAGGATTTCTGTCAGAGTTTTGAGCTTGCAATAGGGCAACCATTTTATAGGAAACAGTTAGGAGCCAGGTGCTTTTTGTACGTCTTTAACTCTGGACACATCAATGCAGGCTAGCAAATTGGTGAGATGTGCTAATTTCAGCTGCGAAGTATTGGGAAATTTAAAGAGATCCCCTATGGCATGCAGAGCAGACAGTTGTCCTGCAGAGAGTCTGAGCTGACCTCTTGTCAATGTCTCACTTAAATCCTGAAAAGAAGACTCTAGGTAATTGGCAAGTATCCTTATTTTAATACGCGGCCATAAAAAGATAACGTATGATGATTTTTACCATCAGAAGATTAACATTTTACCTTTAAATAAAATATGATTAACTGGTACAGAATTAAAAGTAATAGAACTGAAATACTCAAACTATGACTCTGTGGTGTCAGATTATGTGTTGAGTATGACAGTTTAAGTACTGAAGTGATTTAAAAAATGAGTCTGCTGAAGGATGTATATCTGAAGTAGTGAGAATAATAATGGAATAAAACAATTGTGGCTATCAAAACTTTCTCAAAATGTCCTGGCTGAACCAGGAGACCAAAGTGTGGTGTTATTTACAGTGACTGGGTCTTGCCCAGGTGCCAGTGCAGATCCAGCAAAGGAGTAGTGCATGTTGTAATGGCATCCTAATCTATAATTTTAAGCCACCAAGTCATGATTATGCTTAAATTTAGTACTCGGGCCAAAACTCTTCTTGAATGCTGGGTCTACCTCTAGGAAGGTTCAAATATGATTGATTTAGCAATGTTCTTTTCTTTTGTCAGTTTCCAGTCAGCCAGGCTTTTTCTTATCCCTGTACAATTTCATTTCTGGTGGATTGGCATATGTTTTGATACATGAAGCTACATGTTTGCAATCTGAATTACTTGGTGTTACTGTTTGGGAATGTGAAAATGATATTGTGAAGGTTTGTCATTTGACTTCTGCATATTTTAAGTCCTTGTTAGTAAAAAATGATGCCCATCTAGTAGTTCTGTAAACTGAGCTTGGAATTTGACAATAAAGTTGCATCTTGCTGTTTTCTGAAGTCCTGTAAATTAATTTTTAGGTTGCAATTTGGGCATTTAGTAATCTTCTTGTAAAGGTTGTTTTTGGCATGTTTGTGCACATTAAGCTGTGCCACTTTGAAATTGTGTTAGAAGAATCAAGAGGAGGATTGGAATATGGCTTATTCCAAAATGCAGAAATAAAAGAAAGGGTGTGGAAAATTTATTATGGTCACAGAGATTGGCAGGTCTAATTTTGTTTACATCCAGAGAACAGAATACTGAAGTAACTGCGTTGCTTTCAAGTAGTTTCTTCAGAGAGTAGAATTTTAGTAATTATATAAAAATGCAAGGAAAGCATTTAAAGCCTTTATAATACATTAACTCTTGCAGTGTGGATTTCTTCATATTTCATTATCTTCGGGGAGAATTTTTTGGTTTCTACAAATATTGCTGGACACATTGATGAAAGACCCTTAGATGATTTTAAAGATTTTACTCAACATCTCTTAATAGTGCAGAGTAGAACTCAAGTGAGCACAGCTTTTAATGTCCAGCTGTCACCAGGTAACTGGACAAGTCCTGTGAGGCTTTAGTGCTCTGTTTCAGTGCAAATAACCATATTTCAGTGCAAATAACCATATTTAACTTGCCATTACTCTTTGCTTTAACCTGCTAATAAATCTACTGTATAACTTTTTCCTATGAAAAGAGGAAAATTAAAAATGAGAAATATGTTGCTAATTATCTGCAGAGAGAAGTTATGGGAGCAAGTGAAATGAACTTACCTACAGAATCGAATTTCATTATGGGAAGGATTGCCGGTATTGTCTCTGGTAGTGTGGGGCTAGATTTGGTAGTCCAGAAAGGCACGTGGTTCCCCCAGAAAGCCATTTGGGTATTTCCTAAGTCCATCTGCTCTGATGCACACACAACTTGTGAATCCCAGTTGATTTTAATGAACTGTTTGTATTGAACTTCTCTTATGCTGGCACGGTTCATGTTACTTATTACACTTGTCTTCCTGGAAACAACCACAGGACAGTGCAGTGATTTTAACAACAATATAATTGCATTGTTCTGACTGGATGTTGAATGCATTGGAGATTCTCCTGGCTCACCTGCAGGGAACAGATGACTATCAGGAACCTTCTGGCTCTTTCAAACAATCCTCTTAACATATTTCTGTTTCTAAAGCTGTAAATATTTGCCTTGGTTCACTTGTTAGTTCTCTCCTCTGTGCCATTTTTTAAGGATCAGTGTTTAGAAGAGCTTTTAATTTTTTTTATGACACCTCCTAATTTCCAGGCTAGACACAGTCACAGCTAGTTTAAACATACTTGTTCTTGTGCCAGTGTTTTGCTTAAATAGATCTTCCTCTCTTTCATGTTTATGTAGAAGGGATTAGAGCAATAGACATTCCCTCTCTCAAAGGGAAAAGAAAGGACAAAGTGACTGAAGTTTCACTTGTTGTATGAATGATGGAAAGTCTTGGCTTCTGGATTAGAACAGGCTAGAAATCTGAGTGAAATGGAAAAAGGCTGAGAAGGATTTTATGACGGAAAAGTCAGAAAGCTTAGCAAAGTCAGAGCAGCAATGTGGACTAATTGAGTTTTGTTTGCTTTTTCTTGCCTATAGAAGTTGTCTTGATGAAGTTCATCTTTACAAAGCTTAATAGAAAAACTGATTGATATTATAGAAAGTTTCTGAAGGTCAGATTAAATGCACATGTATGTTACAATTAAAGGTTGGTACTCTAAAGTAACTGAGATGATTGAGCAGACAAATTACAGTGTGACTTTATGTAGGCCTCTTGACTTTCCCCATGGCTAAGGTGTCTTCCCAGTTCTTCTTGTTGGGAATTCTGTGCAGTCTTGCTTTATAATCAGCCAGGGACATACCACTGTGGGTATTCTTTTTCTTGTTGCTCAAGGACATTAGCTGCTGTGAAGGGTTCAAATTTTTGGAAAAAAAAAAAAAAGCATCATGTAGCTGGATTTGCATTAACTATATAGCTGGTGGTGTCTCAGGACTGTAAATGGTGCTGCTCATAGTAAAGTCAGGGCTTACTTCCCAGCATTGTGACATTTACCTTTTAAATACCAATAATAAAGTAATCAGAGGTTTGGGACTTTCATCAGCAACGGATTTATATTTTATTTGCTTTTCATGTTGTGAGTTTTTACTGTGCATGAGGAAATAAACATAGCTGAAATAATTCTGACAGAAATTACAGGACAGCTGATTATTAATTCAGAGTTGCTAAATGTTGCCTTTGGGTGTTTATTTGGGCTCCATCTTTGTCTTCATCTGTCTCTCTTTTGGATGATACGCTGCTTTTTACCATTGCCATATCTGTTGCTCTTTTGTAGATACTAAAATAGATTCTTACCTCATATTTCATAGAGAACATCTGAAAGGAAAGCTCTGCAATTAATATCTTACCAAATGAGTCATTATTTTCTGCTGGTCCTTGAAGTTAAGTAAAGTGTGGGTAACTTGAATTGCAGGAGCTTTGCACTCTGGTTCGTAGTTTTGACATAAAATTACTGTGGGCATGCTGAATTAGTGATATTTTGTCTCTTTTATATCTTTTGGCCTCAAGAGCAACCCAAAATGTGTTTGTGAGATGTAATAAAGACTGGTTCTTTCCCCTCACTCTTCCCTCTGTCCATATTGCATTACTTAAGGTGTTCTTCTACTTCCTTTTTCTTTCAACGTCAGGAATTTTATTTTAATAGGGCTTGTGAAATCTGGAGACTTATGGAAGATTACTAAATCTGCCAAAAGTTTATAAGGCTCATGAAAAGTATATGAGATTATAAACTCCTTTTCACTCCTTGGATCTGCTTGCTAGATGATGTGAATCTTCATTCCCTAGGAAAGAGGCTTTCTGCTCCGTGTATTCTCCAATTTTTCCTGGAAGATAATTAGTCTAACGGTCTTTGAAGTGTATTCCTTAATGTGAGTCTGTTTTTCAGTTCTGTGTATTTTGTAAGGGTTTTGTTGTGTGTTTGCTGTAGGTTGATTCCGTTTGTGTTACTTTGGGTCATATTTTGTATATTTTGTAATTTATTTTTTCATGTCTGCTTGTCATTGAAGATCATGTTTAGTCAGGAGCAGTATGGATGTAGGAGGAGGCAGGAAGTTTCAAGGGATGGCACATAATGGTGTGAAGCAGAAGGCTTTGTAGTTTCTTTGGGTAGCTGCATGAAGGACAAGCATTTCTCTCCCTTGTGGACTGCAATTACGCTGTTACATCACATGAAGAGAACTAGGGATGATATCTCGGAGTTTCTACTCCGTACATTCTGAAAACATCACGCTTCTGGGACTTCCTTAGATCCTGCCTAAATAATAAGCATGATGACCCACATACAGCCCATGCAGTCTGAGCTGTAGTGAACTCCTTGGAGAGATGTGTTGGAGGCCTGTTTGCCCAATGCTGCCTCTCACCCTTGTCAGTGTTTGCCTTGCCCACCTTGATCCCAGTGGCATCTGTGGTTCAGTGCTTTGGGTGAGCCTGCAGCTGATGTGTTCAGAGCGTGCCTTGTGTGCCTGTAGCATGGGCATGTCCAGAAAGAAGCGCAGTAGCCAGTCACAACACAAATAGTGAGTGGAGCAGATTCATGGAAGCGTTCTCTCTTGAGGAGACTCAGCTATAAATTTATGTGAATGCACAGAGTATTTATTTGTTTTTCTGCTCATCTCCTATTTTTTTCAATTATGTGATAACAAGTATACAAAGAATGGAGAAATTGACTTTGTAGCACTAGTTTATTGTACTAGATATGTTTCCCCTCAATTTTTTAAAATTTGTTGTTCATCTTTGGAATTAGAGTTCTTTGATCTCAATTTTTTCTCAAGCAGAGTCAGTCTTCTAAAGTCATCTGGGTAACGGACAGTAGTTTTTCTGTGCTTGTAAACTTTTATTCCAGAACAATCATTATCAAAACACTTTTTTGTTATGGACTATGGACATAACAATTTCATGTTTACGAAGCCAATGTAGTATCAAGCCTAGTGCCAAGACAAGTCCCTGATAACAGGAAAATAATTCACTGTAACATTTTCATACATTAAGCTGCACCAAAGGCACATTAATAAAACAGATACATAGAGGGATGGTGTTACACTGCAGGATGTTTGTCAGGTTGTTTTCATTGGCCTGACAGAATGAACTTGCATACCAGATCATCTGTTGGAACCCTGGTCAACTGGTAACAGACTTGCTGACAGAAATGAGACTCCTAGTATAGCCATGTGGTGCTTTGTCTTATTGAAAACTCAGTTGGCCCCTTGTTCTGTAAGTTTACCAGAGATGTAGCCTCTGTTGCCACAGTGTAAATTGTGCTGCAGTTTATCCTGCAGAATGTTGAATGCTATATGCTTTGCTCTGTGAAAAGGATACATTAGGAGTCTTGGAAAACACAGCAATGCTCAAAACAAATTTGGATTAAGATTCATTTACAAGAGGAGTCTCCCACAATTTTTATAGCTTTGAACAGACAATGGTTTGGTGAAATAAACTGCTACATGCAAAAATTACAACAGAATTTATAGTGGTTAGATGGCCTTGGTGCAGTGCTAGGAAATTGTTGTTAATAGATCCTACCATTTTATTATGATGAATCTTGTCTAGAAGGGAAAACAACTTCTAGCATCTTATATATTTTATTCTTTCTTTTTCAGTTATTTCTTAGATTAGAAATAGGAATGTCTTCCATCAACCTTTTGACTTATATAGTAGCTGTTCTTAAACAGGTTTTGAAAATTAATTGAATTAAAGACAAGCAACAATTTTTTTTTCATGTAGCACTGATCAGATTTTAAATTTCTATTTTGTAGGCATTGTTAATACTTCGCAATTTTGTTTCATTAAAATGTATTTCAAACAAATTCAAAGATGCCATGTTTTGGTTTTATGTTCTTTCATGACATAGTGAGAGACTCATGTTGTGATCCTGGTGTTCTGATGATTGTGCTCTGACATAATGGAAGTGATTTATTTGTTTTTTGAAACTGTGTCAGTCATTGCAACATGCATGGTGTATCAATACAAATTAGTTTTCCAATTAGGCTTTTAGCTGCTGCTGAAAAAAAAACTTTTCTTTTTTTTTATAATGAGCAAAATGTGATAATTTGTGATAAAAGAAAACTTCGACAAGCAACCAAACATCTGATGCAAAATGAAAATATTGTCTTCTTTGAAAAAGGGGAGGATTTTCTTAAATTTCAGCATGTTGGTTTTCTTCTTCTGTATGTAAAGTGATTTTGATGGAAGGTTGGTGTTGTTACCAGCATATATTAGAAAAAAAAAACAACCGGCTGAAAGAAGTCTCTAGGCATCCTTTTGTTTTCCAGCAGAGGATGGATCACTCTCTTTCTTTCTCTCTGACTGCTAGTTCTTTGTACAGATAGCTCAAATTTAAGTTTAGATTTTCGTTCTGATTTGGAGGCTTTGCCATAGCTGTAAGCCTTTGTCTAGAAATTTGAATTGTTTCTCACTCAGCAAATTAAGCTCTGCAGTGTCCACAGCTGATAAGCTTCTCTAACTGTCACAGGTTTCCTCTCTCCTCCGCTGTGCTTTGTGAACTGCACTGCAGTTTGGGTACCCATCCCACAAATTTGTGGTAGGGGTCTCAGAAATGGTGAAGTTGGGCAGATTTCAAAGAGCTCTGAGTATATTGTGGGGAAAGTGATGGGTAAGTTCTTTGATCAGCATTAGCTACAATGCCAGTAAACCTTTAACTTAGCTGCCATTAATCCAGCCCGACTGAAATAGCATTTAGAGTTAATGAAACTAGTTTTAACAGGATCTGCAATGCTTTCTGTGTGTGAACGTGTGACATTTTACAAGTGCATTGCAAAGACTAAATTGATTCTTAGAAGAATACATTTCTCTAGTCCAGACAGGACCTAATAGATCTTTTTCCTAGATAGCAGACTTAACTTTTTCCTAATTTTCTCTCTTGATTAAAATCCTGAATGGGGGGAGGTCTCTGCTAAATGTCTGCTCAAAACAAGCTTAGAGAAAATGGAATGTCAGCCTTAAAAATGTCACTTTAATAAGGTTTGACAGGATAAGGTCCTAGAAGTCTCCTAATGATGTATATGCAAGTATGGAGTATGTATGCTTGCTGTATTTGGAATCAGTGTGTGCATGAATGTATATTCTGAAAATACTGATGACACTGCACCAGGGAGACTGCTAGGAATAAGGAGCACTAGCAAAGAAAAAGGACTGGCAAACCCAAGATACAGAGGTGGATGAAAGGGAGCTGAATATTCAATATAGACAGTAAAAAAGAGGTATCAGGCTGTTGGAGCAAAGTGGTCTATGCCCTATTAAATGGGAGAAAACAGTTATCATTAAAAACCCCTGCCTATTAATACTTAGATTTCATAAGGGAAATGGTAGAATTCTAAGGGATTTTAATGCTTTCACATGTGAAAAAGGAAACAATTTCCTTTGTGTCTGTGTGTGCACAAGCACTTGCGTTATTCTAAAATTTTTTTCATAGTGCTGACTATGTTTTTAGCACATAATATACTCTAGTTTTGCTAAGTTAATTTTTGTCTATCCATAAAATTCTGCTGACTTCTCTTTTTGTGTCTAAATACTTGACTGATTATTGAATTCCATACATTTATGCGTACTTCAGAAGTCTTATTTAACAATTAGTGTCTGGAAAATCAAGGAGAGGCACATGTCATGCATGTGCCACATATTTAAATCACACTTTAAAAAAGCCACTTGCTCAGCTCTTCATTTTTAGGGAGTTCTCTGCTCTACAGAGAAATGTATCATTAATAAAAGTTCATAACTAATTTAGTTACCGATTAGACATAGCTTATTTTTTTTATATGTGTGTGTGTGTGTGTATTTGTGTGTGTATTACCAGATGCCTGCATTTCCAAACCAGTGACAATTTAACCTAAACTCCTGAGGATGACATATTGCAGCTAGTAAGCAAGCTTATAGAGTCTGGACAAAGACAATAGAGCTTCATATTGAGCTGTGGGCAGTACCCACTCCTAAAACTCAAAATTTTTATTTGTGATTGTTTTTCTGCGCTTATATAATTTTAAATTGGGTAACAATTCTTTGGAATAAACTATAACCACTTAAGTGTTTTAATAATATAAGGTTTTGCAATATTGTCCAACAGTTGTTGAATTTTTTTTTTTTTTTTTTATTTTCTTGGTTCAGAGCAGGGACATTGCACTTATACTTTATCTGAAACTGTTATCTAAAACAATATTGTGGCAACCAATTATTCAGTGTTTAATGTTGGTGGGCAAATTCCCCAGACCATCTAAGCTTGTTTAATATCCCCTTGCAGTGTTTGGACAATGGACTGATGTTATTAGAAACTATGAATCAAAGTTAAATTGAGGGTGTAAATCATGTTTAAACTGTGGAACAATATCATGATGATGTGAAAGTGCAAGTAAGTAAAGGAAACCATAGGATAAATTAATTGCAGCTTCCTGCTTAAAGTAGGTGCAGACTGGTTAAATCCTTCCTGATGGATGTGCAGCTTGCACAGAACGATGTCTGCTGTGTGCTGCATTTGCACTGTGTGGATGTGACTGTTGTGAAGGCACCTGTTCTGCAGCCTGGCTGTTCGCTGAGCCAGCATGGGGGTCCTCTGCTCATCCCTCACATTTGGAAGAGGGGTGGAGATACTGCAGATGGTCAAGGTGTTCTTACCGGCAGCTGATCTGTCTGATGCAGTCCATGTTGTGGCCGCTTCTGCTAGCTTATGGTGCTGCCATTCCTACCTACTTGAGGATGATATGGAGAGGATGCAGGGTTTGCAGGAGAAACAGTCACTTCTGTTTTTTAGATCAAGAGTCAAAAAGGATAGAATAAAATTAAATTACTTTTATGCTACTCACGCTTCTGTGAATTTGATCAGTGAAGCTTGGGTTAGAAGAACAGAAATAATTTCTTGAGCTTAGAAATTTCTGTGTTTGCTTTCTTCCAAAGTACAGTAGGTGATATGGAAGCATTTCTATATGAGCCCAATGTTTGCTTTTCCTGAAACATGCTTTTTTGATTTTCTGCAACTGTGGAATATTTTTGTTCTCTCTGGCTACTAGTAAGTTATATCTTTATTCCTTCTCCTACTAGTATTTTTAGTGTCCCGCTGTCTTCTTTGAGGAAGTATTTTGGTAAGAGTTGGTTTGAGCTTATTTAATGTGAAGACATGTGCATATTTGAATATGCACAGGTATGTGTTCAAATACTTAGCTAACAGTCCCAGAGCAGCAGGATATATGCATTCTACATCCTCTTGGATACATCTATCTCTGCATCCAGTTATGGATGCCCAAAGTATATGCTTATTGGTGTAATGAGTTCTTTTCTGAACAGTACAGGCCAGGTCCAAACTTAACAATTTTTTGTATCTGACTGACTCTAAACAGTGTGGAAGCATTTAATGCAAAAGCATGTGAGTCTGTCCTGTAAAGTATTAAATACAAGAAGTGCATGGAAGAGTAATGAGAAATTTAAAATAAGGATGTTAAGTGTAACTCAAAGCCACACATCTCTTGAAACAGTAAAACTTCTTCCCACAATCTGTGTGTTAACTTTGTGATTTTCAGTTGAACTCTTGATGCATGTATGCTGATCTCTATGCAGAATCTGCTCAGTAATCCATGCTGTTATCACCACATTGGTTTTAAAAATGTTAGCTCTCTACAGCACTGAGCAACTGCATGGTAAACAAGCCTTTTTACTTATCCTTACCTTAGACTTTATGTGCAAACCTTAATACCTTATTCATATAAGGTGTGACCTTTCCTACAGTTGCAAACAAAGCTCCAAATAAACTTTGAATTATTAAACTACCCTTTATGTGAATGTAATGCAGTTCTCATACTATTTTATATTTCACTAAGCTTCCATGCTTGTATTACAGAAATGCATTCAAATGGCAGATCTGTCCTTCATAAACAAAATAGGTTTATCTTTTCCTAATAAGGCGAAAAATTCAGTCTAAAGGTTTTGTTTGACCAGAACTGAGATCCTATAATAAACATTATTGGCATAGTAGAGACTTCTACTCACTTGTTAATAGATGCTAGGGATCTGTTTCAAGTCATATTACAGGACTACCATAATAAATATTGAAGATTAATATTATTAATTTTGAAGACAATCTGTGACAGAAGTTCATGTTCTAGTAACTGTGTTGTTTCTGTTTAATTGTGTGCATGTGTGAACAAAATATTGTTGGGTTGCAATGCTGTGTGTTTTTATTTGCACTGTATTAGCAATTCATGATGGGAAGGTGAAATCAACAGTCATGGGCTGAGGAGCTATTATGCTGAATATGACTTTCTTCCTTTAAAGGCACCCTTTCTCTGGTAGTCAACCTTATGAATTCCCGGTCTTGAATTTCTGCGGATCACAAATGGAATTTTGGGTTTTGTGATGGCAAGGGTAGAGATTGGTAAGTGGGAGTGAATGTGTGAGGACAGACACGTGTTCTGTCTTAAAAAGTAAACTTGCTCAAGTTTTCGGTTGGGGAAAAAGAAGAGCCACATTTCAAGTTAGCATTTTAAGTTTTCTTTAAATGCCAGTCTGAAAGCATATTTGCAGTTGTTCCTGCTAAAAAGTGCAAAAGTTTGACTTGTATGGTTTTTGGTGATATTTAAAAGATTTCTGTTCCCTTTGGAAGAGTGCCGCATTCAGTTATGGCTATGGCACATGCACAGACATGCAGATGGCTTTGATTTATACTGCTTCCTTGCATGCATCTCCTTGTTTAAGTCAAGGTTCCCAGTTTTAAGGAGCCAGCCAGTCTCCTGAATATAAAGGCAAAAAGGGCAGGAGAGAAGAATTATGGCTTATGTTTCCCAGGTTGCCATGACTTCTATTAGAGGTCCTGGGAGTTAGAATTTCTTTTAAGAGAACATATGACAGTTGGAGATAGGATATGTGAGGTACGGATATGTTAATTACAGCTAATGAGAGATGTGAGAAGGAGCATGAGTAGTTGCTTGTTCACCTTAATATGCAGTAACATGAGCCATAATATCCCAAGTGGGGTTGTTGCTGAAACCAACCTAGGAATTTTACAGTAGGTTTTAGTGAGCTTTTTTGCATCTGTGGTGTTAATAAGTTCATTGTAGATTTTTGACGTGTTTACTTTTTCAGTTACACATGGTTTTATTTTACTGGTTTTAGTAAATCGTGTTGTAAGTTGTACAGAATATGTGATATGCATGGAGTAATGTTTGTACTGAACTCTGAATTTTTGCATGCCTTGCTGCTTGTTACTTTCTTCTTATGAACCATAATGGTGGATTAAAAGATTTGCATTTTTTTTGCCTTAGATTTTGATATATTTCAGTGAAGTTGACAACCCTTACCTTATTGTCATAGGAGCCACAGAGAAGATACTCAGTGTCCTTAAAGAGACCACTTTAGTGTATCTCACTGAAATACTTGGGAATATAGAAGAAATCCTGTTCTAAAACTATAATTCTAGGCTTGTCATTATTGCTTGTCTAGGCAATAATTCTAGGCTTGTCATCGTAGAAAGGCACCTTCACACATCTTTAATTTCTGTAACTAGTTTTAATAATTTCCATGGGACCATCCTGAAAATAGACCTTTTCTCAGTTATGCCCTGGTTATACAGGTCAAACTGATTTATTTTTTGCTATCACTTTACTTTTTGTGATCTGGATAAGCATGCATAAACATGAAATTATGGATATTAAGCTGTACCTAGCATTTTATATTCTTTCCCATGCAACTTCTTTCTTTTTTAGAGGACAAACCATAAAAACCCCCTAATGAATACTATACTTTCTGGGTATGCAACCCACCTTGAGAGTACACAAACTTTGGCAATTCTAAGAATTGTTCAGCTTGTAACAGCATTGTGCATAAACTGGGAAACCATGGTGTGTCTTATGAATTGCAAAATTACACTTATGTTTTTGAGGAAGAGGGATAGTGTTGTTTAGGACATGGGAAATTTCAAGTGGTTTTTGTACATAGCAGTTTACTCTAAAAATAGCCTGAAACTTGGATTTGTATGTATTGTGGCTTTTTTCTTTCAGTGTTTATAAAAGTAGAAAGGTCATGTGTATATGTGTCTCCATATAAATGTTTCAGGCTTTATGAGAACATACAGGGTTACTGAATTGAAATAATGTATTTGGAACTTCATGGAATGGTCATCTTCTTTTGCAATTCAATTAGGAAATGCAGTAGCCTCCATTTTGTGTGTGCAAACTAAACTTTATATTTACTCAAATCTTTTGACTGTACTTGAATCTTCTAATTTCTTTCTTGTAAGTAATTTACATAATGCCGCTGCTCACTTAAAATCAGCTCATTTAAGGATTGATATAATGTGTTGTGCTAATCTAGGTCCTTTCGTTCTGGGAGATCAGTGGTTTGCAAATGCTCATAATTCTGTCTTCATTCTGTGAGTTAAAATATATTGCTGCAATCTCATCTTCATAAAAATGAAGAAAATGAAGTAGAAATTTGTGAATTTGTTCAACATATTAAAGGAAGATTGTAGTAGGACTGTGTTTAAAATTCAGATGTCTTTATTCTGCTGATTGTTTTCTTTTTATTTTTTATTTGTTGTTGTTGTTGTTGTTGTTGTTGTTGTTTTTAATTTCTGAGCCTGCACCGTAAAACTCTGGGAGAATACTTTTGACTTCACTGAAGGCAGAAGGACTAGGACTTCATTCAAAAACATGTAAAGACAAGTTCTACTGCCAATTAGGATAGCCTGCAGTAGTCTGTAAAAACATCCTTTTGCTCACAAAGAAAAGGAACTTCAGATTCCCCAACCAATATTGGTTTTGAAGTCCCTTTCCTAAAGATGTGGTATTAAACCTACTTATGTCAAACTGTATCATTTTGCTACTTGCAAGAACCTATCTGACAATGGTTCCTGCAAGTTACTGCTGCTTTTGTCTTCCTGTATTTTCATTTCAGACTCAGCCTTAATCTCCTTCTGGAACATTTAGGCATTTTCCATTTGTCTGCACATGGACATTAATTCCTTAGACAGCTTCAGGGTTTCTACAAAATCAAGTGGTGTAAATTGAAACAGTGCCTTTTGCCATTTCCATGTTAAGTATCTGTTTGGATGTGTGGCTGCTGATATTTTATCTTGTTCTTGAACAACTTTATATTGCAAACTCAATTCATTGTTTAGTGGAGATACAGTGAGTGCAGTATGGTATCTGTCACCTTTGGCAACATGGTCCTTGAGTAGGTAGAGGGATTTATTTCAGAGGAAATATCTTAATACTTGTATGTTGAAACTTTCCTTTTCCAAGAGGAGTAATTTTAAAACACAGAAGAACCTGACTGACAGCTTTTCTGGTTTCTGTCTAGATACCTTGATAACTTTACTTGAATTAAGTTACTGCAGTGTCCAAAAGCAACTCTTCTTTTAGTTTCAATAATTGCATTTTTGTTCCCTCTGTTAAGAGGGTTTTTTTGTTGATTGATTGCAGTCTGTATTCAGACCATCCAAGGACTTTTTTGGAACAATAAACTCATTTTCAAAATACTTGGAGTATACTTTTATAACTTTTTCCAGTATATACAATTTTTGTATCCTTGCAATGACTAGGAAATACTGCATTCTTCCTTCCTGATCAGGGAAGGAAAGAAAAGACTTGCGTATCTGTGGAGAGGCTTGTGACCCAGCCTGCATGGTTGGTGGGAGATGCACAGATTTCTGTTCTAGCTGGAATTATGTAGTGGGAATAATTGATCAAGTGCATAATGCTAGGGCACTTTTCCTTACTTACCTCTCGGAGGGGAGCTGCCATTGGTAGACAGACATCCAGCCTGCTGAGATCCAGGCCTAATAGAAGACCTAAATTTTAGGGATCGAACGGAACACTTCTAAAATGAGAACCCTCAAATGGAGAGAGATATAGTGGTTTTGGGTACAGTGAAAGGTATGGGAAATGTGAATTTTCTTGTAAAATTGAATGCAAATTGTCAGCAGGATTTCTTTATAATATCAAAACTTTAGAATAATCAAGTTGGTGTGGCCCTCACATGAGTGGGCATACAGTTGTGGATAAAGAGTGATAGGAGCAGCAGTCCTCTTTCTTTGACATAAAGCAATGGCCTTCTGGTGGCTAAAAATTGTTTGTGTAGAGAATGCAAATGAATTCCTCTTTGTTTTTGCTTAAACCCATAAGGATGAAATTTCTGGCACAGAATTGGAGCTTTTTGAGGACATTTTAGAGTTCAAATGAAAATATGCCTGAATTCCCTCATTAGCAGCTCATCTATGCAAATGCAGGGGACAATGGCATCGAACAGACTCCTTTCAAGTAATGGCAATTCTCTAGTTAATACCTAAGCTGTATCTTTCTACTTAAGACTTCGAAGTTGCTAAAATTGCAATCAGACAATCTTGCTTTGGAAGGGAATATAAGCTGAATACTCAAAGAGTGGAAAGGAGGAGGATGAAAGATTTTTTTCTCTGAGCAATGAGAGATGCTGGAGAGTGGACAGCTACTGTGCTCTCAGCCTTTCTGTGTAGGTTATTCTTACAGAATTGGTAAAGCACTAGTGGCGAGGGATTACCTGGGGGGGGAAAATGCTTCTGTTGCCCTGGTTAAAAGTAAAGTTCTTTTGCTGAAGTTATCATCTACTCTGATCACACAAGAATGCTGTGTTGTATGCTAGAGGCAGGATGTTCTTTTCAAATGAGCTGCTTTTCTCCTCTCTTGATTTTGTTTAAAGTAGTCAGTTATGCTTACATATTAGTTTTGAGGTTGATACAGGGTGATGTAAGCTCTCTGGTGGTAAATTTGAGAAAAAACACGGAGTGGTATCTTACCCCTCTTCAAAACGACATTCCATATTTTCAATCATTATCTTCTCTTTGCAGAGGAGCAGATGATTATGAAGAAAATAAGAGAAGGTATAATTCTTAAAACTTGTTCTTCCTGTAGTTTTCAGACAGCTCTTTACCAGAGAGTGATCTTTATGATTCTTTGTCTAATTATTAAAAATGCAGATCGTAGTTCAGGACCTTCTAGTAAGCTCCAGACTTTAATTTGCATCTATGCTTAGTTTGAGCCAAATCTCAGTTTAAGCTTAATTGCCCATATTGTGTGTCCAGATCTCTGAAGGTGGCAGATTATTTTCAGAATAAACAGCATCAACATTATTGTTTTGTATAAAGATATCTCTTAGCAAATCAAAAGAGAAAATTCTGAGTTCATTCCACCCTGAGGCTGGAACCTTTCTGTACTTTACTCAGAGATACTGTCTTCAAACAGGGTTCAGCTTTGTATTGCAGTTATCCCAACAAAAATGTGTAAGGCTTTTTTTCATGAGTGTCTTGTCAGACACAGTTAAGATTGTCCATATTTTTCTACATCATATAATACAAACATTAACCTCATGAGGCATTACCCTTATGAAACAGATTTGCTCTTTTAGGGACTAAGACAGTAGAAGTAGATAAGCATTAAATTTGGCAAAAACACCAATTCAGGCTTGTGAATTCCAAGTCCTTCAGGGTTATTGAACATACTGAAAGTGAAATCTGTGGACAGAAATGTGATAAAATATCCCCAAATTTTAATGATTTATGATTATTAGATAGTTTTAGATCTATTTATGATAGACCTTACAAGTTGGAGTTTGAATTTCCTTTCATATCTCTGGTGTTAATGATGTCCCACTCTTAAGGGGAAGGGAATACCCAAGAGTTGTAGATGTTCATGGTTGAAAGGAACAATGGGAGTCATAGAGTCTGCAAACAGTCACAAAGTTATATGAATAAATTACACACTTGGAATGAAAAGTGGTATGCCAGTCCTTGGCCTGCTAAAAGCAAATGGCAGTGGGTTTAGGATAAAGGGGTAAGGTGAAATGGGAGAGGAAGAGAGAGGGAGACAGATATGGATTAAAGAAGGGGAGGAAAAAAGAGAGAAAGAGATCACCAGGGAGATCCTGGCTCCATTGCTGATGCAGCTGATGGGGTGTGCAGGATCCTGGGGTACACACACACTTGGGCTTTGTGGGGTACCTTTTTGTAGATGAATTTCCCTGCTCTGGATAAATTTCTCCCTTTATGTGTAAAGGAAATGGGATGAGGCTTCAGAGTATTTGGTGGTCTCTGTATCTCCTTACAGCTCATGCCTGCTTCTTGGCCTCATTCCTATACTTGTGTTGTGCTTGTCTCCAGGAGCCTCCTATACTTGTGTTGTGCTTGTCTCCAGGAGCCAGGACAAGGAAGTCTGTCCCAGAAATATACTGCCCTATCCCTGTATGCCTCCTTCTCTGGCCACATCCTGTTTTTTTTGTTTTTGTTTTTTTTTTTTTTTTGTTTTTGTTTTTTTTTTTTTTTTTTTTTTTTTTCCCTCTCGTGTGTTCATACCAGCTGTCTTTAGTTATTACCAGCAATTCTTGTCTGTTATTACCCACAGTCCTTGGTTGACTCCACAACCATCTGGTTATTGGTGTTTGAGACATACACATTAGCTCACTTACTTTCTGGGATACTAGAGAGTTGCCACTATCTTTGTGGATTAGTTAAGTGTTGCAGAACTTGGGTGAAAATTGTATTTTAGGAGTAACTTGAAGTGGGATGACTAAAAGAAATAAACCAAGAACCAGCAGAAGGGTGCAATTACCAGAATGCATGAAAATACTCAGATGAATGGAGCACAGGTTATAGAGAAGTAACACTGGAATATATGAGATTCATTAGTGATGTTTTTTTACTGTGAACTTAGCTGAAAGATGAGGCAAAACTATTTACAAGGGCCTGTAGTGACAGGACAAGGGGGAATGGCTTCAAACTGAAAGTATAGGTTTAGATTAAATATTAAATTCTTTACTATGAGGTTGGCCAGGCATTGTCACAGACTGCGCAGGGAAGCTGTGAATGCCCCATCCTTGGAAGTGTTCAAAGCCAGGTTGGATGTGGCTCTGAGCAACCTGATCAAGTGGAAGGGATCCGTGCATACGGTAGAGGATTGGAGTTAGGCAATCTTTGGGGTTCCTTTCTAACCCAGACCATTCTGTGAGTCTATGACTGACCTGAAATGTGCGGTCTGTAACTGCAGGAAAAAGCAGGTTTGGGGCATCAAATGAAGCACTATGTTCTGTGGGAAACATCAGGAAAAAGCTCTACCTTTCTGTATTCCCAAAGTTCACATTTGTTGTGAAAAAACAGATAAAAAGCAGAGGAAAAGGGGAGAGAGGAGATGGACTCACAAAAACAATATGATGAGTAGGCGTTTTTATCCTGTCAGGATAGCAATTACAGCTCTGTGGGCTGTTGTTGGTCTGCAATTTACTGTATGCACTCAGGGAGAAGAGAATTTCTGATCTTTATAATTTAGAATCACGATGGTGATTAGCCACAGAAGAAATCAATACGTTTCATGTTCAAATTGAGTTTACCAACTTGATTATTACACCCCCTACTTGAGATTTATTTTGAAAGCATATTGGAATATTCTGCTGGAGCACTGCTTGCTGCTTATTGCAGCTGTGTGAGCCATGCTGAACATGGCACACTGGAGATCTCTGGTCTACTCCCTTGTTTCATCCAATCTCAAAGTGCTAGTATTTTACGTTTCCAGCCTCCGTTTGTCTGGTTCAAATGTGACTTGCTCAGAGCTGTATTTATGCTTTTGTATTATGCATGTGCTTTTACAGTGTTTTTACTAGAATATTTGCCATCCAAATATCCTGCAAATCAAGATAATTAAAAGTGGAAATTTAATAGATGAGATTGTAGGGTAAGCATTAATGATGAGGGCAGTCTGATGTTAATGCCTGTACAGAACATCTTCGAAAGCAGATATAGGTCCTCTTTGAAGTTCAGAGAACAGTGGGAGTAAAGGCTGAAAACACTGTGCAAGATAGAGAAGTAAAGCACTGAAGTGATAGGAAGAGGTGGAGAAACCAAGAAATGGCAGCTGAGACAGACACAATCAAGACTGAGCATTAGATCGAACTAAAATAATGAATTCCTATAGCTGACTGAATTCAGGATACATTTGGGGAATCTCATTCAGAGAAAATACAAACTCCAGCAGTTGTTTTATAATAATGATGAGGAAAGAAATAGGTGCAAAGTTTACTGCAAAGATTGTATTCAAGTGTGGATTATTTGGAGCAGGTACAATCTTTCTGTTCTGCATCTGAATTTCTAAGGCAGTAGGTACTTAGCCAGAGTGATATAGCCAGTGGACAGTGATAAAATTTACCTGAATCTGACTTTCTAGTAAGGATGTGGATAGGAAGGTAGAAATCCGAAGGTAGTGACAAAAAAAAAAAAAAAAAAAAAAAAAAAAAAAAAAAAAAAAAAAAAAAAAAAAAAAAAAAAAAAAGGTGGTGAAAACAGTTGCTATCAAACTGGCAGAGCCTATGGAGTAAAATGCTCAATAACAAGATGATAGTGGTATGAGGTTCCCAAGAGTTACAGAAATGGGAGAACAATTACATGTCTTGTGGTTCCAATTAAAAATTTACAAATTGAAGAGGACATTACAGATTTAAAACAACAGAAAACACAGCAAGCGGAATGTGTTACTGAGACCTGCTGAGGGAAAAGTGATTTGATTTTGATTGTCCTCCTGACTTGTGACATTTTTGGAAACACAGGCATCAGAATGAGGATGCAGGGACTCTGTGCTGTATTTAAGGATGCAGCAAGTTCATAAAGAAAAAGTGTTGTGTTTTACTTAACCAAAGGAAGACTTTCAGTGACCAAGGTCAGCCTATTGCTGGAGAATTGTGAGAAGAAATACCAAATCAGCTTAATGATACTTTCTACTCAGAAGAAAAAGAAATCAGAATTAGAAAGGCCTGAGTTGCACCATATAGCCATCCATAGCTGCAGTATTTAATTTATTTAGAAAAATCTGCATTTGTGAAGTCTTTCCCCATGCAGTTAAAGAAAGAAGGCGGACATAAGTCATCTTACATTTCTTGAAGCCAGCGCTAAATCACAGAGTCGCCATTTTTAGTATTTTTAAAAACTTATTTATTTATTTAATTCCAAGTGCTTCAGGCTTGCCAAGCCCTTTCACTTAAAATTGTGATCTAGAATAGTTGAAGTTTAAAAAGTGATAGTTGCTTGGAGCCAAGCTTCAAAGGGGATTTCATGGCTTCAAAGCTTTGTCTTTCCTGACAATGCTTGTGCCTGTAGAACTGACTGCATCAGTATTTTTTCTAATTTGATATTTCAGCTGTGGCATAGTTCTTACTCCCTGCTGGCCTCCCTTTCTAAAGTGTTACTCCCTGCTGGCCAAAAAGATTTTTAAGCAAGTATCATATAACTGTGTTGTGTTTGACATGAAAAGGTGCTGTGCAAAAATTGGAAAGTTGGAACTATGCATTGTCTGGAGAATAAGCCTGGGATGCTGCTTTGTTGTAACAAAGTCCTTGTTTCATGTCAAGCCTGAAGTACGTTTTCCTAAAACATTAACCTGCCGTGGGTTTTGTAGACTTTTGTTTCTCAATTCCATAAGCAGGATGGGTATGGACGCTGTGAACCTGTGCGAGTTGCCCACCTGGGTTCTGGAATCAAGAGGAATGAAATGGTGCAGCTTTTCAGAAACGCCTTTGCATGGCGTCGGGGCGGGGCGGGAGGTCCTCCCTGGTGCATGGGGAGATGTGGTGAGGAGCAAGAACATTATTCAGGTTAGGAGAATGAGAGCATGTGGTGGGAAAGGACATTGATGTCACTGGTTAAATGTCTTTTGGAGGCTGTGAAATGCAGAATAGGGTAATGTTCAGGTGAATGTGATGCGGTTAAATAATACCTTGCTGCTGAACCTGCTGAGTGTCTCCCAAGGAGGACCTGGGCTGTAGGGGTTACTGGGAGAGAGATGGCAGTGTATAACCTTTCTTTTTAGGTAGGTTGAGAGCTGCTCTTCTTACATTTTTAGATTAAAGGCTGGGATCTAGCTCCTGACCTCTCTTCAATCTGATTTTGAAGTGGAATTCTGACGTGCACAGTTCTCTGTTGTTACTGTACAATTTGTGTATTCTTTCTGTCCTGTTCCCAAGAAGTATCTATTTCCCTTGATTATTTTACTCAGAAGAATTGGTTAAGATATGGCTTTTTTTTCCTCGTGATTCAGATAGTTATCTCATCCTGCTAAATTTCATGTGGCTCTGTCTGTAAGGCTTGTATATTTGTCTGTGTTCTGTTTAAAAAGCTAGAAATGATAGATATTTATATATCTTCGTATGTTTTTGGGTAAGTTTCCCTTTGTCTGGAAGAATGGCCTGTAACTTTGAGACCTTTTTGTTAATTGGTCTTGAAGCAGCCTTTATTGGATTTAGCTTGAATTAATTTTAAAATTGGTCTTTATCTACTCACTAAAAGTAAAATGCACTACATTTAATTCCATTGAGCATGTCTTGGTTTTGAGATTTGAGTTGCTTCTTTCTTTTCTTGTAGTGGGAACAGATTATTTAAAGCGTTCTGGTGAATCTGTTTGGGAGGATTGCAGCCATAAACACAAAGGGAACAGGATGCGGAGAGGGGATTTTCTGTTTCCAGAATGATGATCCAGGAATTGGTAGCTGTGGAGGGGGACAGTGTGCGTGATGCTCCGAGTCGTGTTTTTCAGAGCCGGAGCTGTGTCACTGATCTATGTGGCCACCAGGTGGCAGCGTTGGACAGCGAGTGCTATGTCCAGGTACCGCGACTCGAATGATGGCTTTGGGCTTTCTTTTGTTCTCCTTCTTCCCCACTTTCCTTTTATTTCTTCATTATCCTCTGCAGCCAGGAGCTCCAAATTTGAACAGACTACAGGTTTCATCTGTCTCTTGCAGCGTTAATTTGTGAAAGGGTCTGTTTTTGGCCATGGTGCAATGTGCTGAGAAATCGTTCGGAGGAGTCACAACAAAATTTCTTTGCAGGAGGGTGCAGAGTGAGAGGAGACACTGTTTCTTTGCTTGGCTCAAAGGAAGGCTCTTTCTTGTCCCAAACCACATACATCTGTCCTTCCTCTACCTACTTACAGTACAAAATGTCATCTAGAAAAAAAAAAAAATTAGTGATAATGTAGCGGCAAAACAGTTGCCTGGAGAGTGTGCCTGCTGAGAGCCAGGCGCAATTTGGAAACAGTAATAAGTTTCCCTTGATAGGATTATTTTCACTCTGCTTTAAGGGGGAGAGAGGATGGAGAAGTGTTTGTTCCTAATGGGAATGCCCTTGAAAGAACAAGTAGACGCAATCAAGGGAAAAATATACATATTCTGCATTTGAGATTGTAGTTCTTCTACAGACTAGAATAGATTCTAGTTAAATTAGGAAAGATGTGGTTTATGTGCCTAAGTTCACTGCAGCAATACCAGCCCTGCAGCAAATGTCAGCATCTCAGCTATGATGAGTGGTGCATGGTGTTTGTGGCATGAGATTATTTTGGGGTTCTTAGTCAATGACTTCATTTATGTAGCAGGAAATACAAGACACTTGTACCAAATTCGTATTATCCTTAATGCAAAGAGTACATTAAGGACTTCCCCTCCCCTCTCCCCCCCCAATCATGTTTCTTGTAAATAAGACCCCATCAGTTTTTCTGGATGAAAATAAAAGAAACATTAGCTACATGGCACGTTCTACTCTGGATGTTGAAAGTCATCTTCTATTTTTGCTGCCTCCCCTGACAATTTGGCATCCTTCTTGCCTAAAGGAAGTGGAATAAAAAAACCCCAGTGGTCCATTTGTGGTGGTCTATAATTAAATTGGATGCAAAATATGAGAAAATTATTTTGGTGTTCTGTGTTGTACAGTATTAATTATGGATGGATTTTTTTGCATTTATAAGGTAGTTGGGGTAGTTATTTTGTTCTTTGAAAATATGAGACCGAAGTGGTAGGCTTTGAAAATGGTTCAGAAACCATGAAATTCCAGCTTCTCCCTTCAGAAAGAGTCCAGGTAGATTTGAAGAGATGTGAAACTGATGGGAATGGTCCTTCCCCAAGAGAGTGGAAGAAAATAAAAGAGAAGAGGTACACAAAGTGATTTTTACATATTTGTTATGTGTTCACATTGTAAATACCCAGTGCTGTAGATTTGACAGAGTCAGTATTGCACTGGGCCTGCTGGTAACGAGTTCTGTGACATTTATCTTTGCTTTTGTCACTAAGTTTGTACCTCCTTTACTTTAAATAATTCCTCATGAGTGAATCTCTGGTAAGTCAGGGTTGCATATTCCAAGTTGCCTAGTACATTAGTGTGAATCTGCTGTATTCTGAATTCAAGAACATCACTAGTAAAAGATGTCAGCCTTTGTCAGTTAGCTAAGTGACTTTAGCCAAATTTCTAACTAGTTCACCCAAAGAAGTGCTGATGTGTCTTGTATCTTCCTACAGTGTAAGGGAGTTTTTTTCAGTAAAAGTAGAATAATAGGGATATTTTCCCTGAGCTGTGAGGAAGGTGGCAGCAATATAAGTGGCATCTTGAAAGGGGTTGTACAAGTTATTTTCAAAAAAAAAGGGTTTCTCAGACTATTTGAATTCCTGGCATGAGGCACTAGGTGGCTCAGATATAATCCATTTGAGTATTGATTAGCTTGATATACATAAATCTGTTTCTGCTTTGATACCTGCTGCAGAAGTGCCAGTCTCTGTACATTTTCTCTGGTGTGGTGGTATGGAGGCTCCCATACTTTTCCTGCCACACACCAGACCAGAATAAGCTATAGACAGCTGACTCTTATCACTACTCTTTTGGGACTGAGGTTCAGTCTGTTCTGAAAAGCAGACTGAAGGCTCTTTCTTGTCCCAAACAAGTTTGTTTTTATTCTTTATTCTGATTTTGCAATGCATTTCTGCCAATTATTGTTTGCCAAATCTTACTTTTAGGATGTGACAAATTTTAGTGTCCTGCCTGTGTATATTTCTGCAGGAATTTTAGCTTCTGTATATTAAAAACAGTGCAAGGGCACATTAATATCAGTGTGAGACTGACCAAATTAGTACATGTTGAATGGAATATTGCTGGTACATAATGGACTTGAAGAATGTCATTTTTTTCCCATCTTCTTGGTGCCATTTTCTTTCAATTTCAGTACAAGCTACAAGAAACTAAGAATAATTTTTAAAAGTTTTTTTTCAACCAAAGTCAGATTTTGGTCGATCAAAATGTTTTTTTGTGGTTTTTTTTCTGTGTTTCTGGTTTTATTGTTTGAGAACCTGTTGTCTTGACCCTTGCTCAGCTTCAAATCCAATCACTAATTGCTTCTTGCTATCAGTGCTAAACCAGCACATTTGGAAAGAAAATATTATTACTGGTTCTAGACTCCTGCTAGGAGAGAAAAGATTTCTAGTTCTATGTTTGGCCTCAGACTCTTTAGCAAATGTGATTGTCTTTTTTCAGGGGTGGGTGATTTATAAAGAACTGTGAGGATAATTACATAGTTTAGCTTAAAAGTATTTTTCATTTAAATGAGAATGTATAAATCTGTTGGATTTGAGCATAATTGGACGAATTTGGCATTTGGGTTGCATGTTACATGGAAAAGCTGCAAAGGCAGACATACCGTTGACATCAGATAAGCTGGGCAAACATATTAAAAAAGAGCCTAAAACTCCAAATACTAATACTTTCCCAATGCAGCAGTATACAGATTCACCAGTGTCAATGAATATTGTTCTGCTAGTATATTTCTTATTTCATGCTTCATTTTCTCTTCTCCCAGAGCTAGAAGTGTCATAAAGTGTTTTGCATTCTAAGTACTAGGGATATAGTGTAGAGACAGTATTTGCCATGTTCTAAGAAACAGTAGACACACAGTGAAATTTAAAAAATTGAACAGGCGGTTACACATCTACCATTTTACAAAAGAAATTGGCAAGAAGTAAACATGTGGACATGGGGAAGAAACTGTGTCTGTATGTGGATGATGACTTTTTTTTTTCCCCCCTGCATCAGAACTGAGAGAGGCACTTGCCATAGTCAGGTCTGTACTTAGGCTCTGTGTATTAGCCTTCACAGCAGTTAATGATATTTAGGTTCAGCCTACCTATCAAGAGGCAGGGAAAAGAAAAAAAGAAATAAAGAAGTGGCTAAGCTTCTCTCAAATGGGCTTTAATTGAACTTTTTGTGATGAAAAGCTAATGCTATCTGTTTCCTAGAGATGACTAGTTCTCTGTTCCAGTTGTTAACTGAAGAGATAGGACTGTAGTTAGAGACAGCTTGTACCAAAATATGGTACCAGGCATTTGGTTGTTGACTATAGGTTTTAAATATATTAAGTTATGCTGGAGGGGGAGGAAGAAAAAACTGGTTTTGTTACAGGTTGTACACTTAGCTGTAACAAATAGGAACACTATGGTTGGTGCTAGACAAATATTTTTAACATGGCTGTTTCCTGCCCTAGTTCTTGGAACAGGAAGTAAACATCTGTATCAGAGAGGATTTGCTATTACCACTGATAATTGCAATGATTCTCTTCTATGAAAGCTACTTAACTCCAACAGCATATTTAACTACGTATTTTAACATATTTGTATGGCGTGCATACAAATAAGGTCTATTTTCAGTAGTATTCTATACCTCATTTCTGCATTTATCAGCTGTAATACATTCCAAGTACTTCTGTATATCATTGAAATGAAAGATTTTACTGCAACTTAAGAATGAACATTTATGCTTCTAGCTTCCTCTGTTTTTTTGCCAAGGTTTCTTTGCTCTAAACACAGTAAAGTGCAGAAAATGGATAGTCCCAAAGACCAGGGGTGTTCAAAATACCAGTGTCTGAAAGCTTCAGATTGGTGAGCTTACTCAGGCAGAACAAATGAGAACCAAAAATGCAGATTCTGTCAATAAGCCTGCACTTCATCTCTTGCTGAAGCAGGGAACATTACTGGATCTCACTGCTCGCCTGATTAGCTCTTTCTGGAAAAAGAGATCCTTTCCTGCTGTTGAGTAAGTGGTAAGTGCTTTAAAAGTCAGGAAATGTGAAGAGGTTTGGACATTTAAAATGGGTCATAATGTTTATTTGTGAATACCTTGTGCTTAGACCTGGGGAAATTCTTTTCTTGGGAGAGTTTCAGTCTAGGCAGTGGCATATTGGCAGTAGGGTTCGTTTTCTTCTTATACAAGCTGGAAGATACTTATCTCCCAGAACACTACTTAAGTTTAAGTGTGGGGGTTTTTTTACCCCTCCATTTTATAGCCTTGGAAACTCTGGCACATTATAAGCTCAAAAAGTTAGACAAGAGTGGATCTCTCTCAGTGTAGTGTAAATGGAATGGGCTCTGTTCCTGAAAAAGGAAAACACAGGAAAGTCTTTGTATCAGTTCCTGCATGGCTGAGTCTGCAGTGAGCTTCAAAGGTCTTGCATCTGAAGAAAGTGATGACATGAAGAAAGTGTTCTGTGTGGAAGATCATGTAGAGATCAAGAGAATTGGAAACGAAGTCAGCAAAGTCATATTTCTAAAGAAAGCCTTGTCTAAGAGAGAAAATAGAAGATAAGTTGGAAACTGTGTCTAATATGAAAGGTTTTAGGAACAGAAGGCATGAAGGTGAGAGCTGAAGGAGGAACCAAAAGGAGCAGTTATGGCCATAAATATGTCATGATGTCTGCAGCAGGACATGAAGTGAAAGGGCAGCTGTGTTTTGTGGATCTGAGTGAGGAATGGATCAAGAATTCCTGTGTAAGGTACTGGGCAGAGCACTGCTACCTCACTGTTGAGGTGAGACTGCATGTAGCAGCTGTGAAACTTGAGGGCACATGCTTGTACTGGGGAATGTTCTGCTATTCCATTTAACATTTCCCTTGAGGGGGTGTGTGCACAGCCCTTTTGATTTGGCCCTGATTCCAGCAGAGTCTTCATATCAAAGTGAAACTCTGCACCAACAAGCCTGCTGTAATCATCAAGCCTCACAGATAAAGCTATTTCTAGCTCTTCTAGCTGTGAAGAAGATGGCTTTTTGGTATGTTGCTGAGTTGCATGGCCTATGGCTATGTGGACTGAAGAAATACAGACTAAGTCCGAACTTCAGCATTCATCTTTGAGAGGTGACTAAAACTCCATGTCCCTGTCCATCCATTTCAGCACCAGACCTTTCACTGAAAATAAAAATTTGTGTTAAACATAATTCAGAGCCATATAATAAAACGTCACATGTTAACCTTTAATACAATGTAGCATTTAAAGAATAGTTTGCATCTTTTGCTGTTAAATTACTACATAAATATTTAGATTAGGTGTGAATAGGAATGTGGCATTATTTATGGATCCATATTTCTCTGGCATTTCAGATGCATGGTTGTTTTGCTCCTTAATAAATGCAGACATTAAAAGAACAAGCATACACAAAGTGCTAATTTTAAAGCTTTGCAGCTCAGGGGAGAAAAATCTCCCCGTGTTTTGTTAGAACTGCTTGTCGTCTCCTTTTGCGCAATAGAGAGAAGTCTTCTAAAACACTAGAAGTTGCATTAAGTTCCTTTATTTCTGATACTTGTCATGGAGTGACATGTCTCACCTGCTAGTACAGATTGGTAGCAGAGCACCTTGTCAGATCTGAAGATGTTTTGGTGCTGTCTTTTCCTTCTTGCTTCAGAGGCAGGTGTGTTATGGTACTGTTACTGCTTTAATTTCTGTCCCTATTTTACTTCAGTTCTTTCTTACCTTAATCCTTGGAAGGGGAAGGCAAGAATATATGAAATGCCTTACTCATGAAAATTTGGAAAAAAAAGAGGAAAGTGCACATCCCTTTTTTCCTGGTTTAACTAGGAATTGGATTGTTAGGGAGGCTGCCCAGAAAGCCACATCAGCAGCATGGAGTGCAACAGTTCAGAGAATGGTGCTAACAGAATGGCACTGCGGGCTCCTGTGGAAGCCCTCTCAGGTCTGAAACGTGGGTTTTCTTACTTTCTACTTCTCTGAAGTACTGTAAAACACATACCTTGTCTGTATCTCAGCTTTGCCCATATCAAATGTTGCCTTCCCAGCAGAGTGAACATACAGGGATGATGACAATAAGTCTGTTGATACCCGTAAGCCCGTTGAGGTACTGCAGTGATGAAGGTTTCTGGCTGTTAGTACAGCAATAAGTTTCCATTCGAGATGGAAAAGACATGGGTATTTCCTTGATCTGTTGAAATTAAGGACAGGTACTGAGCACCTCTGCAGCAGTTTTGGCTTGTAAATTATTGCCGCACTAAAGAAGTTAAATCTTTGGGGACTCCAAGTCTCCTCCACAGTCTACAAGATGTCTGTCAATGAGAAAATCTGACTAAATGTTCAGTGCTTTTGTGCCCTTTATTTGTCTTCTGTTTTGAACTTCTGGGAGGAAGACAGCAGTCTATATTTATTTATTTGTTTCTTTAATTTTATGGTGGTCCTTTTCCTGAAAGTCAGTCACTTCAAGTCCAGGGTCCTTGCAAGGTACTAACATACAGTAATTTTCCTTTCCTTTTTGTTGGCAGGAAATAGGCATTCCCATATAGCATGGTGTGCAGGTTACATTGATCACCTCTTGGTCTGGAAAATACTCCTAATTTTTCTGTTTTTTCTAGGCCACTATTATATAAAACATTTTAGTGTTTGATATTTTTTCCCATTTCCTTTTGTTGTATTTGGTTTGATGGCTCAGAAATTTATTATAGCCACATGAATGTGTTTTACAAGAAGGCCTATTCCATTCCTGACTTGACTAAGCTCTTCTAAGCATCCATGGTGATCCCTGCATTGTCAGCAGTTGCTGTATGCATGGAGTCATCTCACTGTGATTCTGACTGCATTGCATAAGTAAAGAATTTGCCAAAGAGCTATTTGCTTGCTCAAATATTAATCCTTTGAGAAGAGTATATCTGAAAGTATCATTTTCTTGCTGCCAGTAACTGTCTTTATGCAAACTCTTTTCAGGTATTTTTTTCTTCTGATGAGCACTTTTGAGTTTAGATTCAGTAATTCCTGTCTTCAGGAGTAATAACCCTCCAGCACTGATACCCTCAAGGCTAACACATAGCAATTTTTCTCTAAGATGAATGGAGAACTGTAGTGCGAGGGAAAAAAGTCATAGGTATGGGGAAGAGGTTTTCTCTCTTCCCCACCAGTACCTTGGACCTCTGTGGTCCATTCACATCAGCTGTGTAACTTGGTATGCTCCTTATAAGAAGCTGAGGATACCTCCAGGATGTCAGCTATTCTTTAGTGGTAATAAATATTAGGATTTAGGGATGAGTGTTTTTTCTTGCAGGAGGTAGCAGCTTCTAAAACCTCTGTATGTTTTTACCTGAAAGCATGGACGATTCCAAAAAAGCCTGAAGTTCAGTGTGAATGGGTCACTCTGACCTGTCCCACAAGTTGCATTTTCTGATACAGAATTAATCAGCCAGAGTAAACATGGATGTCTCCAAGAACAGTAGAAAAAGTCCTAGGAGCTGTACATTTGGCCTATGAAAGTTAAGTCTTAGCTATCAGTACTTCCTAGGAGAATCATTCCAGGTCATTAATTTTCTTCTCTAGTTAATAAGCATTAACTGTTTGATTTGAAAACCTTGTTATCATAGAGCGGCTTCAGAAAGTAAGGTGGGAAAGGGAATTTTGTAAACATGCTTTCTAATAATGTACAAGGTATTGCAGTTCTCCTCAGATGGTTGGAGAAGAGGTATCTTCATTATTCTTAGAACGTTTTAATATGATTAACATACTAATTGTAATATGATGAAAACATAAAACATCTGTATGGTATTAAAGTCTAGTATTACAATACTGTCAGTGGCCACAAGCATGTAGCAAAGTATAAGGGCAGGATAATACTTGCCCCCCGAAGGCTCACAATGTCCAGAAACCTGTAAATAAAAACTGCAGTCAGAATGTTTCTCTGTGTTTGACAACACTGGATGGTGGTGGCGTTGTTGTTGTTTTGTTTAGGTGAGTCCCTATAAACATTTGCAGCCTCCTGTGGAGAGCAGTTTCACAGCCTAGGGGAACTCAGGAGGGCTTGTAGACACCTGGATATGCTCAGTTGCTGGAGTGGTGAATTTTCTCCTGAGATGCTTGCCAGCTCATAACAGTTGGTTCAAGAATAGGGGGCAACCTGCAGCCTTTGGTCTCCTGAGAACATAAAAGTGGATATCTTTTCCTCTCCTTCATCTAATTTTAAGGTTCATTGTTCTGGCCTGCCCTAGTACATCTGTGGACACAAAGGAATGTAATGTGTGGAAGTGTTATACTGTTCCTACCTTACAGCTTCCTTTTCTTCTTTGATCATCCAGAGCTGAAGACTTTTAAAATGCCTTTTAATTTGAGAAGCTGTGGGTCGCTTTACCTACTTCTACATCTCAAATTGCCAGGAGAGAAGGATACCATTATTCATTAGGCTGGGAAAGCAGAAGATTGGTGTCTTACAATATTTGAATGGCCTGGGTGTGGGGCTACCAAAATCAAGAAATGAAATCAAGAATGTTGGCAAAACAAATGATTTTTAATTTAAATTTCTCCCAGTTTCAGACAGCCTTATTTACCTACCCATATCCCTAATTTTGAGGCTTATTTTTGAATACTGTTATTGCAAAAAGAGCCTATCACTAGGAAGAGCAGCAGAACACACCCTGTTTCAGGCAATAATACTTGATTCCTGAGTGCTGTAAATGATGTAGAAATGTGCATGTATTAATGAGGGGTATAATAGGTTTGAGTGAAAGTGGGAGATAAGATGTGTTAATCTTGTATATTAAATAGTCCTCAACAATGAACCTTATAATGAGGCTGTTACTAAATCTTTCCTTCACTGGCCTCATTTCAGTGAAACCAGTGCTTCTGAGTTTAGCATGTTTAAAGCCAGATTTCACAAGAAAGGATGAACTTTCTAAGATCTCTGTCATTTTGAAGTCCTTATCACATTAGTGATGCTTACAGTACGTGGTGGGAAAGATCTGTCCAGCACTCGATCATGTAATATTTTCCCTTTTTTGGGTTTGAGGACACCTCTCTTAATGTTAGTGTGCTGGTATGGAGTCTGTTTTGACCTCAACTGTATCTTAGGAAAGGGAGCACTGCGTTTCTACATCATGCAAACAGATTGTGTTCCAACAAGGTTAGAAAGACTGTCAAAATAGCAATAGTTCTAAAGGAAAAAATTAAATTATCTGGAGTGGTCTGTGATTTTTACATTTGGTACTCTTTCAGCTATAGTGCTGGAGAAAGTTTCATAAGAAGCGCAAGATCCCTTGGTTCACTGGTATTTATTTTTTTCTATATTTGTCCAGCAGCATTTACAGATCATCATCTTGCCTCTTGCACCATTTGCAAATAGTCAGATTAAAATCTGAATGCTGCCGTCTGATTACATTCTAGTTTAAAATGAGGAAATAAGGATGTTTAAATACCCAAGCTTGATGCCCACTGTGAAAGATAGAGAGTGGCAACCATATTAAGAAGCAGCAAACATAAACTTACCCTAACATCCTGGTTTCCTTTCCAGTAAGGACCCAAATGAGGACTTTCTCATTCTGAAGGTGTTGGCAGCTGGGCTGAAGGAGAGGCTGCTTTTCTCCATCATCATTATTCCTGTTTGAGGATAAGGAAAAGGTTCAGTGAGAGACATTGAATATATAAAATTAAGAGCGATGATTAATTGTTTCCTGCAAGGAAGCAGCAAGAAACACTATTGCATATTGGCAGGTGATCCCCATTCTGATAGTAACCACAACCAAACCTGATTTGCTTAGTTATAAAGCGAGTTGATGTTTTGTGATCTTACATTCTCATTCATTGCAAAGTAGACCCTTTTGTTGATTTACTATGCATGTTCTTTAATTGAGATGAAGGTGCTGTAGCTCTGCTCTCAGTAAGTTCAGCTTTTACATTTCATTTTTCTTTTGCCTCTTCATCCCCTTTTCTCCATTCTTCTGACTCTGAGCTCACATTTATCCTGTTAAATAACTCTTCTTACTGTGTCTAAACACAGGCTGAGTGAGCATCCTTTCTCAGATACCTTAATTCTGACCTTACCTCCTCTCAGGCTTCTGCCAGGAGCTCCATTGTCAAATCAGAGTAAGGAACATGTCTGTTTTAATATCGAGTAGTATTGAGATGACAAATGGCTTTGCGTAAACGGTGATGGTGGCTACTGTGAAAATTATTTTTACTTCTCACAAAGGCCTGCAACTAGAACAGCAAACGTTCCCAGCGATGTGTTTCATGTAAAACCGTGTCCGCCTCTGCGGATAGGACAGAGTGTAATTTGTGGAAGAAGAGTAGCAGGAGGATTGTAAGGCGGATTTTCACATTTCAAAGCAATACTTTTTGAAAATGAACCCCGAGCGTTGGCCCGGGTGCACCGCGCGGCCCGGGTAGCGGTAATACCCGGAGCGGGCACACGGTGGCGCCACAGCCCCACTTTTGGCGCGGCCGGGGCCGGTCAGTGCCGCTGTCGGCTCTGCAGATGCACATATGGCACAATATTATCATTTTATGGTTACAATTATGAGCAATTTGATACAAAATGAAAGCTAAATTATGCAGTGTTCCTTTTATTTGTTTAATTTTGCACTCTAAATATGTAGAAGGAAAAATAGCGCCGGGTTTGTGTGGATGGTGATAGGTACAGTGCCTCCTTTTGGCTTCGTGTTCTCACACAGTGCAGTCTGAGATTATTTTCTCTCGTACATGATGAAATGTGTGGAGTTGTTCTCAGGTGCTGGGACTCTTTCGCACACAAATTGAGTATGTCTGAATCTCCAGGCTCCTTTCTTTTATAAAAAATGCATGTTACATTTACTGGCGGGTAGACAAATACATAAGTAACAAGTTCCTTTGCAGTTTCCAGTGGAGGAGGCTGGGTAGCTGTGCTGTTTAAGCAAATGCCAAAGGAAGTCTTTAAATTCTGAAAGTCACTATAGTTGTTGGCAAAGCTCCCCTGAAAGGAGCAAATATGTTCTGAACAAATTCCTTCTTGCCAGTGAGGAAAATTTCCTGTCATTACAGTTCTTAAGCTAAAAGTAAAAATTTTCATGGCCCATGCCAGGACCAGTATCTTGTTACAACGATCTGTGGGGATCTTTATTTTGTGTATTCAGGTTCTTAGTTTTTTTCTTGTCTGATCCCCTATGTTATTATTATGAAAATGCATATTTTTGCCAGTATGTGTGGCAACATAATTTGTGTATATTATGTTCTTCCTTCCTTTTCAGTAAAAGAAAGTTGTTGGCAGAGCCAGACTGTAAAATAAATCCTTTTTTTAGTTCTTTTCTTTGCTTGTAAGTATTCTTTTGTTTGTATTAATAAAGATAAGGCTGGAGATGGGTTTTCCTCTTGGAATAGAAAATGCAAGCTCTGAGTTGGTATTTGCATTTATCGATCCAGGCACATCTGCTGGCATATAATGGCGTGTGATGTTTTTGTCCTTACCCACCTTTGCACCAGAGAACATGGCAGATAAGCTGTCCAGCTTGATTGGCATATCCTGTGGAAAGGATTTTCAATATATAGGATCAAATCCTGTACCCTAAACTGCTTTTGCATTTTGAAAGTATGTTAGAGACTCCTCTGAGTTCATCTGCTATATTGGGAATTAGTTTTAGGTTTAAATGCTTTCCTTACTCTCATCAAATCATACAGACTATCTTCTTCTTTGGCCAATTTTAGATGCACTATATTTGCGTTGTGCATCTCAGTATTTTACAGAGTGTTAATGTGAACGTGGGAATTTCATCATCTGTGTGGAACAGAGCATCTTGGTAGATGATATAAAACTTAGTCTGTCTATAAAAGAAATCACAAAATCACAAGTACTAGGATAAATCATAATGGTGAATTTAACCAGGATAGGAAATCTTATGTCTTTCATTGCTTTTTCTTTGGGATCAGTTTTAACAGGGGTTCTACTGGTGCTATAGGTGGAAATGGAAAGATTATTTTTTGACAACAACTCTTTGGCTGTTTAGGAAACTGTGTTTATTTCTGTTCACACCTGACATCTGTGAGTCCAGAGACTTGATTTGAATTTGATATTTTTTGTGTGCTTCCTGAAGGCTCCAAAGGACTGCCCTGGCTTTGTCCCTAACTTTAACTCAGTAGCTTTTCTGTAGGTAGGTAACCATAACTTAACTAATTTGTATGCACCATATGCAGTCTCGGCTCACTTCAAAGTGTAATCAAGTCATGAACTAATTACAATACTATATTCCCAAAGAATGTAAATTTAATTTCTCTTCAAACAGAATGGGAATGTATTAAGCAATTCCTTTATATGAGAGCTGTGGTATTCAACAACATAATGCTGATGCTTCAAACAGAAGTGAAGTTCTAAACTTTTGTGGACTTTGTGACCTTTTTCCCTATGCATCTTCCTCTTTTATTCTTGCATCTTGAGTTAATTTACTGACTGGATAACAACATTAAAATATTCAAGTGTAAATTAAAATGTAACTGTTGGGCTTCAGATTGGAGATCACTCTATCTTATTGTATGTGACTTGCTTCTTTATAGTGTTTTCAGAATTGTGCTTCCTAAGGCATTTGGATCAGAAAGAAATTGTGTTTTGAATTGAAGACTCATAAGGTTCAGACTCTCACCAAATGATTTTTTTAATACATCGAAAAGTGGATGTGCAGAAAGTTCCCTACAGGTTCTTAGCATCGCTGTGCCAGGGAGTCCACATAAACTCAGTTATATAAGAACGAGCAAAGTGAAGTTGTTCATAAAACATTTTATTACCTTCAGTCTTTGCAGCAACTTCAGAGTTTAGATAATAAACTTTCATAGAAGTTACTAGTCTCTACCCTTTCTTAGAACAATGATTCACATAGAGTCAAACCACTTACTTTATTTCTCTTAATTTTAAAGGCAGAAGAAACATGTTAGGGTTGACTCTGATCTGTGCCTTGATAGCCTGATTTCTAAAATGCAGTCCTGTTGCTCTTCTGAGATGAGATTGTCAAAGCACAGGGCTGTATGTATTAAACACAAGTAGTATTTTAAAATTAAATGTGGGTCAGCTTCCAATGAAGTATGTAATTGTTAAATGCTAAAGGAAAGAGCTTAGAATATCTTAGTTTATATTTTAAAGTGTTCCTTTTAGATGTTAATTCATTAATACCAGCAGTTTATTTTTATTCATATGACTTTTCATATGTAAGTAGTGGAAGCTGCATTATTTTAATCCTTTCTTTGGTTAGGAAGAAAAAAGCCTGCAGGTGGAAATCAGAATGACATACGTATTGCTTCTTTCCCAAAAGGCACAGTATCTCTCTCCTATTGATATGCAAAATATTAAGGCAGAAAATAAACCCTATTGCTTTACGTTTCAAAATACCACAAAAAATATATGCTTGGGTGATGCATGAAAAAAGTGTGGGTCCACTTCAAACTGAACACACTTGTAGTGGAATTTGCCATCGGTTTTTTATGGGTCTTTGGGGCTCTGCATACTCTATAAATTTGGTTCCCTTGTACTATGAGTGTTAAGACGTAGCTTGATCCTTAATTGTAGCTATAGGGATAGCACTTTTTGGAGACCCAGGTGTGTGGGTCTTAGCCTTTGCCTGAGTTTGGTGGAATGCTTTCTTACTCTTGCAGCATTCTTTAAAGTAATTTTTGGGCTACTGACTGTACAGTGAAATGTAGTAGTACATGGTGCCACAGTTATGGAGGCAGTGGTGTCTCTCTTAAACACCTGTGAGCTTCCGGTGACATTCTTCAAGTGCCAGGCACAAGCCAGTGGCATTTTGGAAGTGTGTCGTGTTGCTGTAGCTGCCAGAAAAAACTCAACCCCCAAACAAACCCCACAAAAACATCAAAGCAAGGTAAGTTAGATCAGGCATGTGGTGCTTGATGCTGTGCTGCTGGAACTGTGCACGGCTCTTTGAATGGCTCTGGCACACACACCTGCTTGGAGATCCTGCAGAAAAGCTCAGGTCTGCCTGAAATTTATCTGAGTAGATTTTTCTTAGGAGACCAGGGATCTCTCAGAGCTTAGTGTAGCTTCATCCACCCACTGTCAGTGGTATTTCCTCAGCATCTCCTTCCTTGTCTGGTTTTTCTCATAGCATTTGTTTTCAAAGGACTACCTGAGGTAGTGAAAAGAGTTGAGTCTGCTGAGCTGCCAACATGATGGTAACTAGTCAGGTTTCTAGATGCATGTTCTTAAGCAAGAATTTAAAAAGACCAATGCTTTGTGGCTACTGGATTGTGACTGCACGTCAGAAAACTTTCTTCATCACATCACAGCAAGTTTCTTGTATCTTTACCACAGAGTTCAAGTTAAGGCTGATTTAAATTCCAATCCAATTTGTGTGTGTTTGACTTTTTCTTTCCTTTGATTGCGTTATTCATCTTTGCATATCTCTGTAATGGCTCTGAGTCTCTAGAGAGTCTTCCATTGGATATAGGGGCTGATGGGACTGCAGCATCTGGTGACTGAAGATGGAAGTTCAGCTCCTATGTTTTATTCTGGCCATGGATCAAGGAATGCAGCCCTGAGTGAAAGGACAGTCCAAGCTGAAGCTGCAGTCAGGGACTACAGGAATGAGTCATCACTGGGCATCTTGTTTGATGCTTGGGAGATCTGTTAGGGCTTTTCTCCATGGGTGAACGCAGCCAAACTCAGACTCTGAGCTAATCAGGTGCTAGATGAATCTAGTCTGTTTGTGCTGTGCCTGAGCTGTGCTAGTTTACCCTGCAGCTGCAAGATGCATGTCCTGGAGCTGGCTTGAGGAGTATTGTGCCACTGGGCTGCACCTGTGTGCTCAGACATGCCCAAAGACTCCTCGTGACACAGTTTTCCCACGTGTAAAAAGGGAACAATAGAGCTGCTGCCTGTCCCAAAAAAGCTCTTGGCAAGCCAGTGAGGAAAATGTCAGTAGGTGATGAGTTCTCACAAACACTCTGAAAATACAGAAGGGCCTTTGTTATTAGATTGATTGCAAAGAATCTTGTTAGCTGTGTTCTTTTTCCTTACTAGTAGATTCTATAAAAGCTTCTTTTCCAGCCTCAGTTTACTGTGATTGGAAGTGGCTTTAAATTTTTTTCTTTTAATAAAGTGAGATAAAACTAAATATTTCTTCTTGAATGATAAAGGTCCCCCAAAAAATCTTCTTTCTAAGGAGAAGATTGTCTGTCTTCTGGTTTGGTTGTCTTTTTCCCGTTTACAAAATGTGATATAAGAAAAGCAGAATTTCAGTAAATAGTCCTCATGGAGCAACCTGTTGTTGGCTTCATTTGGAAACCTGGACCTGAAGAGACCAGTAGTTGTTTGAATTGCTGTAGCATGAACATTGCTTGCACAAGCATGTGGAGGCTGATGTGTAGAATTCAAGAGCTTAGGTAGATGCTGGATGCTCTGAATTAAAACATCTCAGATTTTAGGCTGGGCTTCATTTCTACTCAAAGTGGCAGTGGAAACAGTGTACAGTGAAGGAAGTCAGTGGGTATGCTGGAGACTGGCCCTTTTCCTCCCAGAATCTGGGAGAGCAGGAATTGTAGGGTTTTTTCTACTTCAGCCTGTGGGATGCTGACAGCAGTATTTCAGCAAGGAAATGTGAGTAGCTGAGGTAGCCATGGAGCAGACTTAAAAGCCTGAGGATTAGAAGTAGAACTGAAGGAAGGGGTTGAGACTCTGCAAGGTGGATAAACACTTCCAGACAGGCAACTCTTGCTGGAAGAGGTGTCCTGTGCTCCCAGTTCCACTCCCTCTGCTTGCCTCGTGCCAGATTGTGTGTTTGGCTGTCCTTTTGCCTCGCTGGGAAAGTTTGCTCAGGCCCAGAGTGAGAGATTGAGGGGGGAGCAGAGGTGGTCTAGATGGAAGGAGTGAGTGGGAGAGTATCTTTGGAAGCAGTTGAACATTAGGTTGGCTGTGCCTTCTTGTGAAGCTTCACCCCAAGGAAAAGCTCTTTGTTCTGTGCCTGGCTCCCTGGACATCCATTCCTGGCTTCTGTAACTGTTATCACTACTGTGTGCTGGCAGCCCCTCCTGTGAAAGCCAACTATCTCCACTGAGGTTATTGTCTCTTAAAAGCCATAAATGAGCTCTTAATTCTTTGACTTTCATTTACTGAAAAAAAATTAACTGATTCATTCTATAAAATATGTAGTACTTGCAATACGACACGTAAATGTGACTGTTGAAATCCTAACCTTTGCATTTCTAATTTTATTTTTTTATTTTCCCCCTCCATATACAACCTTGATACTTTACTAATAAACTGCATAAAAAGTACTTTAATACATTCAAATGCATATTTCTTAGACATAAAACTACCATTCAGTGAAATGCCAAGTACCTCTTCTCCCAGGTAACTAACATCTTGCAAATCCAATATTTGTGCTCCTGAACACATAAAGAATGACCAAATGTGTCCATTTAGGTATATTACTTTTTTTGGAATGCAAATATTTAGGGCTTCTGCTGTACTGTTTTTTCAACCTTACAACTTTTTTTTTTAAAGCAGATTATGAAAATATTTATAATGTACATGTCTGTCCAAAGACTGTATTGCCTTAGTAGATGCATGATCTTGTTATATCTGAATGACTTAAATACTTTTGTGGCAGTGTTGTGTATTGCCCAGCTAATTTGTAGGAGAAAAAAAAGGAGATAATCTTGCTGCTATTAGCAAAAAATTCAATAGAATGAGAGAGTATATCTAATATTAAGGCTTTTTTTTCTTAAGAAGATATTCTGCAACTAAATGTACCAGCACATTTGGAGAATTGCCATACTTCCAGCTAGTCTGTATGTGTCTTAAACAAGTGAAACTCTTTTTTCTTATTTGAAGCTTCATGTTTACTTAGTAAGCAAAGCAGGGCTTTAAACTCTTAGACTGTGGTGGCTGTAAAAATACTTTGCTTAATGTAGAGTGATTGTGTGAATGAACAAGGTTTTCATCTTCTAATACAGTGAGTTTTACTGTGGCTGACCAAATCTCACAAGAATTTCAGGGACATGTTTGTGAGTCTGATTTTTTGAGTTTGTGAAATTTTCAGCCTGTTAGTAACTGATTTCTCCTTCCTTTGAGAGAATCCATTCCTCTCAAAGACATTCAATGTAAACAAGCCTTCTGTTTTTTCATAAAACATCTAGTTTTCTCATAACAACTTTCTCACACTTGTTATTTCTATTATTTGACCAATGAAGAGAAGTGCTGTCTTTATTAACCAATCATTTGGTTCTTTAGCACAGCATGTTATAAAAGAGCTGTGTGAAATTGAAAATAAAACCTTTCTAATCTTCCTTCTACCTGGAGTCAAGCTCTTAATTTTCATGTCCAACAGCGACGCATGTTAGCCACCGCTCAAGCTCATGGGAGCTTGTTGCCCTTCCCACTCATGATCACGTAACTGGCCTTTGGACAATCAGGATTAGCCTGCATTCTTTGCTAATGTTAATTTTGCTTGTACTGTTTTAAACTGTATTTTAAATAAATTTGTCAGCCACATGCAGGAAGTGGTGGCATTATGTGTAATGTGAGGGCTCTGCAGTCTGTAAAACACAAATGGGGCATATTTTAATGGTGCCTGGGAGTGCAGACAGTCATGCCTGCCTTTCCAGTAGAACTGATATTAACACTGTGGCAAGAATGAGGATGTCTGCCTGGCCGTCACTCATGTGCCCCAAGGCTGTTTAGGGTGCTTGTTTCTGGTGCCAGCAGTGGGCTTAGCCAGAGGGAGGAGAGGGCAAAACCTGTTTTGTGGGGAAGGGGTTGCTGGAAGCAAAGAGGACTGTAAAAAATTGATTAAGATAGATAGGATTGTCTGTTTTTTATATTCTGCCACATAACATGGGTTTAAATGAATTTCCCTGTAATTTGTCTTCAAATACCGACATTTAACTCTTAGGCTGTATAAATGAACTGGCTTTTGCTAGAGTAAAATTCATGCCCTGCGTCCAGGCTAATATGTTCACCTACTATAAACATTACTGCCTATGGTTACAACTGGAATAAAAAATTCCTTTTATATACATCATAGCTGGCAGAGACTCCTGAGACCACCACAAATCACTTCAGCCTTTTGGTGCTTTCTGACGAAATGAACTCAAATGTAAATACGGCTCCGGTTTCAGGCAGGCTGGCTCTGGAAAGCAATTAGCTTGTTAAGACCATTGTTTGTACTCTCCCATATTTCCAGGTGCTGAGCAAAAGTGTTATGAGAGCTCTCCTGATTGATTTAAGCATTGGGGTTTATTAACCTTCCATTCCTTCCTAAAATGTTTTGCTTATTCTCTCGGTAGCCTTTTATTTAAAGGAAAGAAAACCAACCAAACAACAACAAAAATGAAGCACTGTCAAGACCATCCCTCCTGTAAAAGAATAAGAAAAAAGGGGGATGGGGAGGAGGGAAAGCAACAAAACAGAACCAAAAAAAAACCCCTTAGGGTCATAACAGGGAATAACAAAGCAGTGAGTTATTTATGCAGCCATGATTGGCAAAAGTGATTGCAACATGAATTTGCCCAGAAGCAATGATTAGATCATAAAAATGTTAAGGAAATCTGTAACTCAACACCGTTTTAAAGATTGAAGAAGTTTTTGTTCCCTACCTTAATTGCAGTGACTTGTTATTAAAGTATTTATTCAGAGTAATCTCTTTGGACAGCGAGCCCTTATCCCATCTGCATGCATAATTAAAAGTGAGGGGGGAGAGAGGGGAGCATAAATGGTTTTACCATGCTACATGAGCAAGGGAGGGAATTACACAATGACAGGTGAAGAGCAGATTTATCTCCTGTTGGAATTTCAATGCTGCAAGCAAGGCAGGACACTGTTGCTAATATACTTGCAAACACCACAGTTGCTGCTTCTCCAGATTACTGTCCAAAAATTATTGCTGGTCCATAAAAGGCCTGTAGCACTGCATCTGTGGCTGTGGGGTTTTGAGCCATTGGCGCTCAAGCAAAGAGATTGGATTTGGGTATGTGGGCTTGTGAATCGATGTCTGTGTTTAAAAATGGACTATTTACTTACTTGGCTGGCTATTTATTTATTTATAAATAAACACTGGTAATGGCTGGCTTTACTGAATACGAATAAGAGGCTTGTAGTAGTTCTAGCTGAAACAATGTCATAACGTGCCTCCTGCTGCTGTCCCTTTCCTGATGATAAAAGAATTTGGTACAATTCTTTTTCCACTCTGAGTAGGGAGAAGGTTGTACTTGAACATTCATGTTTAGGCAGATTTATCATTATTAGGAGCTACTCAAACACACGGTATCTGTTTTTAAATTGAACTGTTATGGATCTAAATGAGATTTACACAGTGTAAGTTGGTATATATTTGGCTATAACTGTTTACTAAAGAGTGTTTTTCCCTTAACTTCGATGTCTCACCTCTGCAGCAGCAGTACAGAGAATGCCAAGAACTTCTGAGTCTTTATCAGAAGTACCTGGCTGAGCAGCAAGAAAAACTATCACATTCCCTTTCTGAACTCAGTGCTGCCAAGGAAAAGGAGCAGAAGGTAAGGTCTTTTTTGCTATCTCTTTTTTTTTTTTTTTAATGACCTAGTCAAAACGTCTTCTTGAGACTGTGAGTGTATTATCTTACATCATGAAGTGTTGAATACTATGTTGTGATTGGTTTCCCATGAGTCCTTGCCTTAATACATGAGTTGCAGGAAAACAAGGAGAAAAATAGAATGGGTGAAGTTAATTGACCATATTGGAATAGAGTAGGAATAATGGGAAATTACACCTTTGTCAAGGAAAAAGGTAAGATGCTGTTCTGTTTTCTGTTCTGTTATTTAAACAGGAAAATAACAGCAGTCACTGTAGATATAGATTTCACATTTTCACTGTGGCTTTTGATGATTGAAAAGGGCCTTACAGATGATGTGTTTGGTCAATAAGAGCTTTCTCATGTCTGTAAAGCAGCTCATCTGATCTGAGCTATTTAAAGAAGACGTATAATTCTGTATGCAGTTAAAACCAAAAAACATTGACTAGAGATACATGTTAAGTGATAAAAAGTTTCTCAGATGTAGGCACCCAAAGCCTTGAGAACGTGGTTGCTTGAGATTTTGTTCTGGTAATTAGGTGCTTGGTTTGCATCCCTGCTGATGGCAGTTTATACCCTGGAAGAGAAGACTGCCTGTGCAAGTGCTCTACACCCCATATTCTTGCTTGCTGTTTGTTCTCTGGTAGCAGCTTCCATCGGCAGATCTCCAGAATCCATCCTACCTAAGACCATGCTTTTTTGTAGAGATTATGCCCTTGATCCCCTCTTCTGCAGAAACAGTCTTAAGGGCTTATTTATAACAGGGCTAGAAGTAAAGTCATCAGCACAAAGTATCCAAAAGGAGGCTTGATTCTGGCTTCTCAGAGGTTCCCTGCTGTGAGAATTATACAGGCAGATACTGCTTCTCAATAGACTGGAGACTGTGCAGGAAGGAGTCTTTTAATTCTCTCAGGAAGCAGGTAGCAATATTCTGTGACTTCACTGGTATCAGGAATGGTTTGGAGTTGTTTTTCTTTTTTGTGGTTGTGGGTTTTTTGTGGTTTTTTTGTGCTGATGATATGGTTTTTAGTGTATTTTTAGCTTTTTCTTTTTTTGATCTAACATTGTTGGACATTGAGCTGTTTGTCAGGCTTTTAACCTTTTATAAACATTTCACTTCCATTCTTTTGTATTTATATATTTGCCATCCATTTTTGCGTGGCATTGAATTCAAAACAAGAATATCTCTCCAGAATGGGTGATGTCTGTGTTGCTGCTTTTATGGCATGCAACTTGCTGGGAATCTCCATCGTAAATAGTCCAGAGGAGTCCATGTAGTCCAAAAGCACTGTGGTAGCTCTGTTTTGGGTGATGCCAATCCTTCTTTTAGGTTTTGCCATGAATGTTTAATTTTTAGCCTTTCAACTTCAAATACATTTATCCTATACTAGGGTTAGCCCTTAGTATTAAGAGATCCAATGTCATCACAACTACAGGCCAAAGGCATGGAAGCACATAACAGGAAACCTTCAGCCCACTGACTATCAAATTAGTTCAACAATCCCCATTCATCTCCTCTTGTTCTTCTGTCTTCCTAATCACTGTATCAGTGTGTACACAAAGACTTCTTTAAAACTGTTTTCTGGTTTCATGTGCAAAGTTCTATCGAGCTCATCTTTGATTCCATTATTTCTTTTCTCCATACTTACAGGTACTTTTGTCCACAAATGCAAATTCAGATATTATATCGAGGTTTGCCTTGACATTTCATTTATGGTTACATACTCTATAGCTCTAGCCTAGCAGGTCTGAAATTACCGTAGTTCTCTTGTTATGTGCAAAGCACTGTAGGCACAGATAAAAACCTGTCAAAACATGCTTCAACTGGTTTTTCTTATAGTGTGCAAAATGTTTCTGATGTTTCTAGCCTTCCTCTTCAATTTTCTCATTCTTTGCATTTGGCTTTATAAATTGTTATCATTTTTCACCCAAACAAGTACTTTGTGCTGTGTTTCTCCTCACAGTTTAGAAACTGTGAAGAGATGAGGAGGACTGCCCCACTCTGTCAGTTCTTTTCCTCAGGCACTCTTTCTTGGGATAGCTTTGGAAACCCAAGAAGGGTCACTGGACTGCTTTTTGATGGGACTTGCATGTTATTTTTGTACATCTTTTAATATCTGAATATCAATTAAAAGATATATTAATATCTTTTAATAACTGAATTGTGACCTCTTAGTGTCCTGATGCGTCTCTCTTTGTTCTATTTGAGTTTTGTCATGACACAGTAGTTCAGGCTGGCATTGTTCTATCTGCCTGATGGGATCTACTGAACGGAAGCACAGCATCAAGGGATTTTTGAGAGGAAAGAATTGGAAGAGGATAGATCCAGAGCACTTTGCTCCTGCTCCAAGTACTGCCCATGCCAGTTTCTTCTGCCTCATTGAAGCTTTTGTGCTCTTCCTGTTTTAAGGTGGACTTTGACAAGAGCAGTCTTATTTAAATGTCAGGATAATGAAAATCTTAATGAGTTTTGTTCAAATCCAGATCCATTTGAAATCTTTTCCTTTTCACTTGATTTTGTCTGGGTTAAGGAAATCTTGGATATGTCTGGGTTTAAAGCCATATAACTATCTTGCCTATACAGTTTTCTCTTTGTAGAGCTGTCAAGGAGACATAATCAGCGTTTCCAGTTTCAGGACACAGCTGGTCTCTGTGTTTTGATGTCCAGTGCTGCGATTTTCCCATCTCTTGCAGAAACATTGGAGTTGTGAGAAATTAACCTTTCACTTTAAAATTTCAAAGGTTTATTAAACCTTAAGAAACACAACAAACGACTGAATAAGGAGAAAGAGCAGCACTGGGAGCATGGAACTAATCCGCCACGTGCTCACCCACAAAAACGACTACTCTGCCTTTTAGACCCCTGGTGTTTCATTGGGTAACCCTGGCCCCAAAGTCTGCCAATCAACTCTTCTTTGTCATCCATTGGTGGAGACTGTTTTCTTGCAACTTGATTGGAGGTCAGGTGTTTCCATGCCCCACCTCCTAGTAACAAGCCGGCCCTCCCCCCAAATGCACTGGCTACCAAGGCTGTCCAGGGTCAACAATGGAAGGAGGAGGGGAAAGGGCACGATGTGGAGAGCAAATCACAATAACATGACTATACGTCTATAAACTTCTAATATTCATCCCTTAGTTGCAAGAGCTAGCTATCACATTACCCATCTATAACAGACTGCACAGCTGTACTCCATAATGAAGCACTTTCTTGTTCTGCCTGTTTTGAGCTGTTCTTTCTTGTTTCTGTTTGTTTCCCCCCATTTTCTTACTTGTTAGTTTGGAGTAATTTCTAGTGCTACACCTGCATCTTAAAGCCTCCTGCTTCTGCTTTTTACCTGCCTGTTTTCCTCATTCTTACCATACCACAGTTCGGATCATGAGCTGTCACTTTCCCCTGGGCTTAGATAGGTATTTTGAAACATCTCCTTTCAGTGTTTAAATGACGGGTTTTCTGTCAGAATAAGGCAATTAACAGGTGAAGAGAACAGCAGCCAACAGTTACCAAACACTGATGGTAACTGATGGTAACTACCATTGATGTAAAAAGAGGTGGAGTTCTGTAGGATGTAAACGACTGTAGTAGCTGTGTGCATGTGGCTGAAGTGCAGCCCTGGTTTGTAGCTGTACTGAACTAATGCAGATGCTTTGGTGTTAATTTCTGTTTTTGTCTGTTTTAGTATCACCTAACCATACCAGTAGCTCTGAAATCATGTTTTCCTCTTAGCTAATATTACTTCTATATAATGAAAGTCAGTCCTCAAAATGTAAAGAAGCATCTAGGTAGTAGTGAAATAAAATTGCTGGGAAGATGATGGTAAGATGATTTAAGTCAGAACTCTTGTGGAGTCAATAATCAGTAACTGGAACAAGGAACTTCCTTTTTTTGTGAGATAAAGTTAATTCCATTTGAAAAGATACTTAAGGTGACATGAATTGAATTATTCAAACTGGCCTTCTCAGCATTAACTCTAGGTTAATATCTCATGATGCCTCTGGTTTCATTATAGGAGTTTTAAGTACATAACTTTTTATAATAAATTCAATACCTAGAAGCTGAACTGAAATTGGTTTACCTTCTACCAACCCATAAAAAGCAGCATTAATTGTAAAGTGAATATTAAAGTGGTCACTAAAGTTGACTCAGATTCAGAGAGATAGCACTTTGGTAAAGGAAGAGCTCTGCTAAAAAATAGTGTTCTGCCTTGCTGTTAATGGAGAATATCATTCATATTAAAATATAGTTAAGCTTTTTTGTAAAAAATGATTTTTGGATATGCTTTCTGGAGCACCCAAACATTCTGTCTTTGCCATTTTCAGAAGCTTTACACAGACATGTAAAGAAAATTGCCCTTGTTCTAGGTAACCATGTCTGACCTATTTTATATATGATTTTATACTCACCACTGCCATCTCAAACAGTGACAAGAATCCAGTTTGATTTGGCTCATTCTGGCTGATGAATCTGTAGATATTCTGCAGTGTAGGGTAGGACTTGAGGCACAAAAGTTGGACAAGCAGCTGAGTTTCTGCAGAACTGGGGTTTGTGGCTCTATCACCTTAAGCGAAGATAATACCTGTAGTCTTAGCACTGCTTATTAATGTTAAGCTTTGAATTTAGAAGTACAGCTGGCAGCATTTGTTTCTTATTTGTGGAAGATTACCAACACATCTGCTAATTCCCTCGACTCACAAAGGTTCTTGTGTATGTGTATGTTAGGCTTCACTTCCTTCTTGTGTAGAAGAAGCATGGATATGGAGTGGGATTATAAACAGAAAGGAATATCAAGAATTTGTTTTCAATGGTGTATCATCTCCCCTCTCCTACTGTGTTCTGATGTCTGTCCCCTCTTTTGGGGTTTGCCACTGGCCTTCATCAGGAACGAGGTACTGTTCAATGCTAAGCACCCTGCAAGCATCCTGAAAGGTTCCGTCTGCTTAGGGTAAATGGTAAAATCCTAACAAAATTGACTTTTGGGAAGGCTTTTTTAAAAAACTTTTAAAATAATGTTTCTATTTCTTGAATCACTTCTTAAAAATTGTTGAATGCACTTCACAGTGAAGTCCAAAAAAAGCCTTTATCTGCAAAAACTGGTAAGCCTTGTTTTCTTCTGATATTGGCAACTAAGATTCTTGTCCTTTTTTTTTTTCTTAATAAGGATGGTTGCATGCTAAACCTTCAAACATTAATTATTTGATTTATTAATTTTTTTTTCTTTGAATAAGTTACTAAAACTCGCTAGTCTTCAGAAGCCTTTCCTTTGTGATTGTCCCCAAACTTCCCCAGATCCATTTTTTTTCAGCACGGGTCACCTTTGAAAAGATTCTTAGCTTGCTTAAAGGAAAAAAAAAAACCCCACGTATTCAAAGGGTTTTGAATACTATAAGGTAAACCTTCATGATAGAATTGACTTTGTCTGTTTACCCAGCTGTATGGGAACAATGGATGAGCCCATCTGAAAGGTACTTGAAAACTGGGATAATAAATAAAGAACTAATTTGACTAGGGACTCAAGGGTATTGGAATAATTTTGCAAGGCCAGACAGAGACAGTTTTAGCATGAGTAACTGTCAGAAATAGCTTTGCCTTACCTGTGTTACTTTCTGCAAATCCTCTGATCTCTCTCTGTGCCTCTCTTATCTGTAAAAATGAGATAATGTTTTTATCCTCATTCTTTCTGGTTTTTTTTACTGAGAATGTCAGATTTCGGGTGCTTTTTTCATGGGTATTCAAAGTGATTAGCGGTGATATTTCAAACATAGGGTGGTCTGGAATAGACTACCCTGAAATAGCATGAAGAAAAAAAAAAGGGTTTTTTTTCCTTTTACCTCTAAGATACTAGGTCGTTGTTATTTTACTTGTTTTTTCTAAAAAATGTTAACACCGAACAGGAATGCAAATGGTTATAAATATTTAAGCAAAAAGGAAATATCAGTATTGTAATACCTGTGCATTGCTAGCATTCACAACAGAATTCCACCCACACTCAATCCCCTGGAATGTGTGCCACAGTAGAACTGTTTGGCTTGCCCAATCTGTTTTCTTAATGTGGGTGACACTGTATTCTTGGTGATAAGCACTTCCCTCTCAGCTCACTTAGTTCACTGCTTAACTGAGATCTGTGTCATTTTACCATCTCTTTCTTCCACAGTCTTGTCTCTAGTCTCTTTTAAGATATTTTCATTTTCCTTTTGTTTTCTTTGAATATTCCTCTTGCAATTTCATCCATTTAGCTTTAAAAACTGTCCCTCCTGTGGAAATCTTTTCCTTGGGTGAACAGTCATCTCTGGTATATATTTTTCTGTTGGGGGATAAATCTGGAAAGAAGATGATGCCTTCCTTTCCATTCTCCAAGATCAAAACATCCTCTTGGCTTTGTAGGCTTCTGATGATATTGTTACACTTGTGAAATGTCACTTCTGGATTTACATGAGAATTTAAATTTGCAGAAAAACTGCCTGTCCTTGAGAAGCACTTTGCAAACTCTTAGATCTGATGTTGCAGTTTCTCCAGTATAATGTTGTAGTGGCTCTTGGGAGAGTGAGTTGTGGCCATACTCACCAGCATCCTCTCACTTTGAAGTAGGAGTAAGGCTTTCTTTAGTGGATTCAAGGCTGCATGTGAATGCACTTGCCATCAAAGATTTTGTGTTATGCTGCAGGCCTTGAGGAAGGAAACTTCTGCTCTATCCATCACTTTGTGGAGCTGCCTGTCTTACGTGGCAGTTGTTAGGACTGTAAGCATAACAGCTGCCTAGCCATATGCTGTCACTACTGATGTATTGTCCATTTTACCTATGCACAAGCCCTTTGTTTCAACAGTATTTAGCCTTTTTTAAAACTTGAGACTCTTGAAAATCAGTTTCTCATGTACTTACATCCTTGATTCACCAGCTCCCAGTTTCTAGACTTGTCTGATTCCTCTAAGTGTGGCATGTCTTTCATGTTATGATTAACATTACATTCCTGAACTTCAGGAAAATCGATACTGGGAGCTTTCAAAGCCCAACTGAACCAAGAACCTAATGTACTTTGAAGCTTGCCTTGTTTTGGTATGGTGTAGACCAGATAACTAGCACAGTTCCCATCCAGTTTGAATTTTTCTTGACTGCTGTGTATTCTTTCTTCACCAGCCTTTCAAGAGGGAGATCATCCTGTGCGAACATATTTAGGTAAAAAGTGAAAGTGTTTCTGGGCCAATCCAACAGCTGGAATCCTATTTCTGAAAATGCGAACAGTTAGAGTTGCCGTTTCTTGCTGTTGAAATGAATACAGTCTGTAACTCATCTAGGATTGCATAATCTAAATACTTTTATTCATCACTGTAGATTACAGATAGTGTGATATAAGTGATTACTATATTGAAAGATAAATTGCTTGCCATCTCTTGCTTCCAAAGCACACATTTTTGTGTGTTGATCAGGTTGTTTAATTAGAAGCGTCTTTATTTAATGAAAGCTGGGTGATTATCAGTTCAGGGCACTAAAGGTTGGTCTTTGTATGGCAGGAAGATTTTTCATGAGAGCCAAGGGTATAATTTTCTTTCAGCTAAGAAGGTGGGAATTCGTTATCTGTCTGTACCAGGATGATTGCCTGCAGAAATATCTCTTCGAGTTAGTTCTGAATACCCTAAGATTTAGCCTGAGTCTTTCATTTTGAACTGCAAAAAAGTTTAAACTTAAAGTTTTTCTGATGCACTGTTTGCCATTTGAAGTTTGTAAGAAGTCTCCTTCCGGGATTTTATCCACCATAGAATAAATTTATTATGTTCTTGAGACAGCTGGACTCATCTCCTTATATAAGCAGAATGTAACTGGTGAGGTGTCATCTGCATAGACCAGGCATCTACAGCATTTACTGCAAGTCTGCATACATGCTGCATGTGAATTTTTTTTTATAGCAGTGTGATTACTTGTCTCTGATCCAGTGAATGCGTTAAATATCATTGCATAAAAATTTTTGGTTGCCGTCTATTTATGGCAAATGCCAGAAAATGTCGGACATGTCTCTCTCAGTTCCAGTAACATAATTTGCTCTTCATTTTGAAACTTTGTTTATATAATTTCAGATCTTGGAACATGGGTAGGAACAGATCATGTAGACATTCAGTACCGTCATGTGCCGAAGAGGTTTCACAGTACCATCAATAGAAAAAGGAATATATGAGTTTCTCCTATCTAGGCAAGAAAATGGTCAATCTGAAACATAAGTATTCAAAGCTACCCACACATATGCATGGGCTCTCAGGCTGACTGAGTTACTAAGATTCAGAGTATGGGAAAGCAAATGATGTCCTCTGACCTCTCTTGGAAGTCTGGTTTACCTTGAAGTTGGTCCCAGCCTTGAAATAAAGTAATTTCTCATTAATCTTTAATAGATGCATTTAATTCCATGTTAAATCTTTCCCTATCTGTTCTCCGTAAGTGGTAGCAATTCTGTTGACTGGAGCATACCAGAAAAACACTCAGGATGTCTTCAGTGTTCTGGTGTGTAATTTCAAAAACTCCTCTTACTCTCTGGAGCTGAGTCATGAACATTTTACAGTGTACAATGCATCTGATGAATGTCTTTGCTCTAAATCCTAAGAGGAATTTTCACAAAGAAGACCTGCTTGGTGGATTAGGCTGGAGCTGGTGTCTACTTGCAATTTAGTAAAGCTTTTGACTCTGCAACATTCTCCTGGAGAAACTGGCTGTTCATAGCATGGATGGGTGCACTGAGGAAAAAGAAATGGCTGGATGTCCCTACCCAAAGAGTGTTGGGTAGGATGGAATTACATCCCGCTGAGGCCAGTCACTAGTGGTGTCTCCTAGGGATCTGTTCTGAGGTCAGCCCTGTTTGTTATCTTTATTGATGATCTGAATGAGGGAATCAAGAGCTCTTGTAGTCAGTTTGAGAACAGTGCCAAGTTGGATGGGAGTATGGATCTACTGGAGGGCAGGAAGGCTCTGCAGAGGGATCTGACAGACTGGATCCATGGACTGGGGCCAAATATGTGAGGCTTCACAAGGCCAAGTGCTGGGTGCTGTCCCTGTGTCACAACTCCTGCAGCTACAGGCAGGGACAGAGTGGCTGGAAAGCTGCAGAGTGGGAAAGAACCTGGATATGCTGGTTTCCAGTGGCTGAACATGAGCTGGAGTGCACTCAGGTGTCCAGGAAGGCCAATGGCACCAGGCTTGTGTCAGCAATAGTGTGGCCAGCAGGACCAGGACAGTGCCCATCCCTCTGTGCTGAGGGCACTGGTGAGGCCACACCTGGAATCTTGTGTTCAGCTTTGTTTCTGCATGGCAAGAAGGACACTGAGGTGCTGGAGCATGTCCAGAGAAGGAAATGGAGCTGGGAGAGGGTCTGAAGCACAAGTTTGGCAGGAGTGGCTGAGGGAGCTGCAGGGACTCAGCCTGGAGAAAGGGAGACTCGAGTGGACCTTCTCACACAGCAATGACCTGAAGGGAGGGTGTAGCCAGGTGGGGGTCAGTCTCTTCTCCCAGGTAACCACCGATAGGACAAGAGAAAATGATCTCAAGTTGTGCCAGGACAGGTTTAAGTTGGATATGAGAAAAACTTCATTCACTAAAAGAGGGATCAATCATTAGAACAGGCTACCCAGGGGAAGTGGTAGAGTCACCATCCTGCAAGCATTTAGAAGATGTTTAGATGTGGCAGATGAGGACATGGTTTAGTGGTGAGCATGGTAGTGCTGGATTAATGGTTGCACTTTGTGATCTTCGAAGTCTTTTCCAACCTAAATGTTTGTGTTATTCTAAGAACCTTGGTACTTTCTGTGACTAGGTCAAGGACGTGCTCTTGTAGGCTGTCACTTCTAAACCTGGGCAGAAAAGCTTTTATTCACAGCTTTTATTGAGAACATTGTTTTAGTCAGGAACAATCTATGTTCATGGTTACAGATAATGAGACTGAAAATTTTATTGGAGAACTTGTCTCATTAAGTGATAGCACAGGACTGCAATGGCCTGTGAGCAACTGAAGTCACTCATCTGGATGTTAAGTGACAGCTGTGGAGACCATTTCTTTTCCAGAGATCCATATGCCACTCATATGAAGTGCAAAATTCTACAGTTAATGTGGCTTATTTTTGAATGCTTATCCTTCACAACTTGTTCAGCTCTGGGGCTCCTTGTCATTTGTGGTTTTGGTATATTTGAAAGTGTCGTTTGTAATGGGTATGCACATTTAGGTGTGGGGTTGAAGGAGACGGGATGGTTACTTTAGCTGTAACTTTTGCATGAAGTGTGAGCAGTCTTCCTTGGGGTCACTGGAGATTTTTGAGGTTCAGAGGGGTAAAGCACTTGGGATGCACAGTGGTGTTCTGGTATCAGCATACATATGGGAAGGGCTTAATTCTGTCCAGCAGTGCCAGTGCAGAAAGCCACATGTTCTGTGTTCCTGGGTGCATGTGCAAACATCATGTGAATGAATACACAGACTGACTTTTTTAGCAAGTCCATGTGTGGCACCTGTTGAAGACACAAACCTATGGCTGAAACTTCATCACAAGTTCGGTGTTCCCACTTGAACTAATGTACGTAAGCAAGCTTTGAATGTATGTCTATGTAAGTAAGCTTGAATATAACACTCTGTCTGGTTGTGTGACCATAGTATTTCCAGGTTTTTCTAAATCTTCACACAGAAATAAGTACATTGATTGATTGATTGAGTGAACATTCTGATTAATCAACTGATATCAGCTTTTCAAAATGTTATCTTACACCCTTACTGTAGTTTCCAAGCTTCAGGTACTTCAGAGCCAGGAGTAGGTCTGGAGGCAATCCTTTTTACTTGCAGAAATGAGAGTTCAGACACACATTTAACAAAGGTCTTTAAAATATTCAATTCAATATTCAAATTATTGTGTTTTTTTTTTTCCATGGGAATATCATTAAAGGGACATGAGAAATTTTGATTAATATTTTTCATTACTTGTGCTGACTATGAGAATTCTACATGCAAATGTGCAGCTAGAACTGCTACTGTGGTTTACCTGGGTAAGTGAGGGCTGGCAAGTAGATGAATTGGGATCTAATTCTGTTCTCTTACTGTATTGCCTTCAAATTATTTAATTGCTTTCTGGATTAGTTTGTTGCTCTTTAAATAGAAGATGATGCCCAGTGTTTGTTAGAGAATGTAAGCTCAGTGAATTTAAAACACTGTGTAAATGCTAAGTTGATTTGTAGGTCTAGTTGTAAGATAATGTGAGGAGAGCTCAGTTAGCCTGGGACTTCTCCATACATAAGTTAATTCTTACAAAAAGATAGTCTTTTTGCTTGTGCTGGGTTAGAAAAACAAGTACTCAGCATAGGGAAAACTCCTCCCTCCAATGCTGTATGATACAAGGCAGATATACATATTGTATGATTCGTTTCATGGACGTGTTTATTCATCAGAAGTAAAAAGAATCATATTATCTGAAATGGAGAGTATGTGCTTCTGTGAATAAAATACAAGATGACGACACTGGAGTCCTCTATTATGTAGACACACCCCTATGCATTCTCATCCCCTATGCATTATCAGTTTATTTAAGGATTAATTCTGTTATAATAGTTTATTGAAAACACTGTGGTTTTAATAATGTGCTTATTTAAAAAATATATGTTTTAAAAAATAAAGCTTATTTAAAAATGAGTGAAGAAGTACCAATTTGCTTTATAAAAAGTATTTGAAAACTTGCAGCATTTCCCTTTCAGTGCTTTGTCAGTCAGACCATGTAACTCAGTAGACATGTACATACTGGAAAGTTACTCCCTGATTCCTTCTTTCTAATGAGGAGTGACAGCAATGTCAGTCACTCTTGGGTGCCTGTGTACATGGTACGAGTGAAAGTGTGAGGCACCTGCAGAAAGTTACTCAAATCCAGCAGGTGATTCAATTTAGATGAATCTGGACATCTTCTTTCTGAAGTCCTTGTTATTTTTTATTAAATACCAAGATATTCTGTTTACTTTTTCTTAAATGATTAGATGGCATCATCACTAAGATGATCAACACATGTGAAATGCACAACCCTAAGTAATAAGCAGGGGCATGTTTTTTTCTGGTCTGGCTTGTTGATTTTCAGAAATATTATTAAGGCTCTTTACATGCTGAACTAATATCTTCTCTTAAAATTAATAAGTATTTTGAGTATTCCTTTTAATTTGTCTTCAACCTTTTGGACCCGTAAGTCTGCACTTCTGTGTGGGAACAAGTGGCAGCTAGCAGCCTGTCTAACAGACCTGGGCAAAACTAGAGATGTTCATTATTCCCTTTTAACCCTCTTCTCCCTAACAGAAACAAGTTAAAAGATTGAATTAAGAGATTAAGGCTTCTCTTAAAATAATCATGGAAGAAAAAGTTTAAGGATATTACAAAAACACTTTGAGATGTCATAAACACTGTAAAGTGAAGGGCTGGTAATTTTTTAAATTATCAGAAGGCTAGGAGAAACCTCTTCTTACTTTGGGTGTAATCACCATTTTTTTCTCTCTGCGTTAGTGAGGAGTCTTTCCATACTGCGGTTTGATGGATAGGATGACTTGACTGAGAGCTAAAGTGAAACTTGCCAGCCATCACAGTAAGATGCACTTTTTCACAGTGGTAGGGAGAAGGAAAAAAGTTTGTTCTGGGGGCATCTGGGGGAAAATAAGGCTCAGTTACTTGGGTGGCAGATAGGGATTTGGGTGTCTGAAGTAGGAAAGATCTCAATGTGTGTGCTAGCAGATATGAGCTGTTGTAAGGCCAGTAAGTTGTGGATACATATGACAACCTTCTGGGGCAGGAGGCCACTGTTCCCTTGGTGCCAGGTGCAGAGCTGGGAGCTGCTAATGCCAGCACAACCATCACCATTGTGGGTTGGGAAAATTTCCTTTCTCTGATGGTCATATTCAAGTAATGAAGATTTAGACACCTCCAACAGAAAGTTGTTCCTCCCAGAAACTGGTCCTCACAGTTACAGTTTTTACATGTATTTATCTCTTTTTCACAAAGGGGCAATTAAACTCCCATAAGTCTGCCAAATTTATTACATTCTGTCTACCTAAATATTTCCTGTCATTTCAGTTGAATGTGGCATTTTCTGGTTCTTTTTATCTTGCAACTGCTTAACTGTCACACGTTCTTTCTGAGCTGGCTAAATGTCGAGGGTGGAATAAATTATTACTCACATACTGTTATTTGTGTAAATGTACTATTTGGATTGGGGACCAATATCCTCTTGTATGAATTTGAATCTGAATTTGAATCTGAATGATGGTCACTGTTCCAAAGAAGTCACAATGTTGATGTGTTAAAACATTTTTTTAAAAATCAGTTGGATATGAAAGCAGCTTTGAAGATAAATGCAGCATGATTAAATTAAGTATTACTCACTGATATATATTTCTTGCATAAATTTGATTTTCTATTTACATTGCTTCCTGAAAATGCCATTGTTAATGGAGTTCTGACATCTTATTTTCCTTATTGCTGTCTCAGTAGCATTTTATTTCTGATGCTTTAATAACTCAGTGTAGACTGAAAGGATAAAACTGAGGGAATTGACTGAACTAATTAGACCCTGATTTGTCTGGCTGTCCAGCGCCTGACAAACGTGTCTTTGACATAAACAGAATAAAACATTTCTGCTATTAGCCACTTACAAATACCTATTTTGGCAGAGCTTTGAAACTATTTCATTCTAAGGGCATATTGTGCTGTGTATGGAACCAATTCAGGATTTTTCTTTTGCCATTGTCATTCTCCCTTCCTGTCCTGTGTTGAAATAGTCATATTTAGTAGCTTCACAAAAACTCAAAAACAGTTAATGCGCTTATCATCCTAACAAACTGAGTATTTCTGAGAAAGTGGAAATGTTCCCATTTCAATTTCTGGTTAATGACACACTTGAGTATGGCATCTGAAATGTCAGTCTTTGTATTTTCAAACCTGTAGGAACTTGAAAAAAGCTTATACATAAGAGCAATCAACTCTGATAGCAGTAGGCTAAATATCAGTTTCTGAAAATAAATTTTATATGAATCTATTCTCCAGACAATTTGACTTTTAAATGTTTAAAAATGTGACATCTTTATATAAGTGAATATAGATTGAGGCAGGAGCTATAAAAGTTTTCATGCATCACCTACTTTTCACTATCACCTGTTAAACAGCACAACTAGATACAATGTGGCTTTACTGCTTTCCATTGCAATAATTTACTGCCCTTCTGACCTATAAACAGATAACCATTAGTGTGACTTGATACTGCTAGAAGTTTGGATACATTCTCAGGTGTAATTCACAGTTTTAAATATTGTATGTGTGAAAGGTTTTATAACCCAGCATTTGGAAGATGGCAGCATTACATTCCTTGAACAGTGTTCTGGGAGTAATGATTTGTCACTGTAGCCTTGTTACAGGGCTTCCAGAGTGAGCGTCTTCTCACCTCCTCCTGGATTGCTTTATCCTTATGTGAGGACCATTGGAAAATTCATTAAGCACCTTCTCTTTTGTCATTGCTTTCTTTGAGGGTGAGTTCACTGCAATCTGCATGCAGAAAGTTTTTGGTGACCTCAGTTATTGATTTACACTTATAACTTCCTTGCAATGGGGGCGGAATTGGGGAGTGAATGTAAGTGGTTCCTTGTCCTGCATCTGCTACTGATTCACTCTGTGACCTTTGGATAATTACTTCAGCTTTCTGTGCCTAAGCTCACTATTTGTACAGTGAGGTCAACGGTGCTTCCCACCCTCACTTGTAAAGCTTTTCAAGTTCAGTGCTTGAAAACCACAAGAAAAAGCACTGTCATGATTCATAATGGCATTACTCCCTTTGTACCAAAGTCCTCTATTGAAATGAGAATGGTTGGGCTGGCGTAAGTGTGGTGAATCAAGTTTGTTGTTCTTTTACTATTTTTGAGATATAAAATAGTAATAAGAAGTATTCATGCAAAGTGTCAAACCATTTAAATTCCAGCAGGTTTTGTTAGATACTTCAGGGTGCTGCTTCTGGGCCCTGCTTCTCATTTTGGTCCTAAATAATGCCCAGAACACCAGGTGACTCATAAGTTTTCACATTTAATTAAACTGAGGATGCAGGAATTTGCCCAAACTGTGCACTGAATGTGCCTGTTCATGAAAACTAAAGGATTGGCACCAGGTACTGGTGCTGGCTAGACCGTGAGCTAATGACCAGTGAGCACTTGGTAAGGTTAATTTCATTATAGTTGCAGTCAGTTACTTGAGAAGGTTAGGGGCTTGGGAAGTAATCTTGAAACACGTTAGCTGAGAGGGGTGTATCCTTTGAAGAATGTTTGGAAGGATATTGAGTGATAGCTGAACACTCTGTGTTAGTGAGACCTGAGGTGCTTCATCCTTATTTCTTTTATGAATTTAGGTTTTAAAGCCTGTTTTAGGACATCATTGAGAAGAGGGCTCATATTAGTCGACAAATACTGTACTTGGTAAGCCAGTATATATTAAGAATGATTGAAGATAATCAGAAGACTTCTGATGTTTACATAATGTTTACCTCAAGCATGCATTGTAACTTGTTTGGTACAGAAGTTGTTACCTGGCAATTAACTGTAAATGGGTGAAGTGAGAATGTAAGAGCAGAATGAGAAACAGACAAAGGGTAGAAACAGGGAGATGATGTTGCCATGCTGTGTTAATACTTGTGAACTATGATAAAGCTATCTCAGTAGATACTCCCAGAAGAATTCATCCAGGTTATTGTTTCTTGAGAGGGTAATCTTCTGAGATAGGCATTGTGTAGAATATCTGTAAGTACATGGTAAGAGGGCTTTGTGGATATCCAGACTTGATATTTCTCCCAAACTTGGAAGAAACTCTGTCATTTACGCTATAAGTAAGGGTAAGTATGTGCCTTTGCTACACAGCGGGTGTCTTCAGCTTGCCAAGTTCAGCTGTCCATCAAAGATGAGATCATTTAATTAAAAAAAGGCTTTTATGCTTTTGTGGTAAGCTTTAGAGAGAATGTGGGTAGGGAATAAATGATTGGAGAAACAATAGAAAGTATGCAGCAGGTCAATGAGAGGTCCTCTGTAATGACAATAATTGTTGGGAACATTTTAAAATACACTTAATCAGTATTGGGATTATAAAGATTTAATATCTGACAGGCAGAGATTTCTAGATAGCCATATTTAGAGAGCTTGTTTAGGCAGTGGAACATCTCTGCTGAACTAGTGAAGAATGAGTTAGGATCTGACTGTGGCCTAATTTCATATCTTTAAGATTTTGGAGGCATGTTGGGATTTGGTGTTGCAGTTATGCTGCATTACTGAATTGAAATTAGTTTTTCATACATCAGTAGCAAGTACTACACACTTGTAGTTTTACTGAAATATTAATACAAAAACCCACTTTCATTCCTCAAATGCTCTTAATATGTTCTTTCTTACAAGATAATAACTGTAACCTAACAATTTTATATGCATAACCTTTTGTAGGCCAGGGAGCATGTGCAAGCAGATATGGCAGGTTGTAAAAAATTAGTGTGGTTGTTTATATTGTGTTAGTGTTTAGAAGCTCAAGCTCCATTGTTTTAGATATAGCATGAATACTAAAGGAAGATACGGATTTCTGGCCCATGCTGCAATTTTGGAAAAGCTCAGTTTGATGCTCACATCAGTGTGTGGGCTCTTTACTGGGCAGTCTGGTGGTGTTCTGGGCAACGGGGTCCTGAGCCTGGAAATACATACTGACAGGCAAAGGAGCTGTCAGGTTTTGTGTACTGATGTAGTAAGCTAGAAACCAAATTCAGATTTTTCTACTTTGTTTGTGTCACGGCAGAGGTCTGGGAAAATGCTGGGGCCACAGTCATCAGTCTTGGAGTGCTTCAGGAAGGTGCTGCACATGTAAATAAACAGAGTTCCTGTCCAGTTTATTGTTTGGGGTGCAAGCAACAGAGAAGTGAAAGAAAAATATGTAGGGGTGATAGCAGAGATGGAAAGACAAGGATTACCACAGAGCATATTGCCCTGTGCTTGCTGGGAGCACAGTGTTGCTCTGTGCCTACCTCACAGTTATCTTCTAGTAGTAGTAACTGGCAGTTGTTGTTAGCCCTAGCGGGTCTTGCTATTCTGATTACTATTTTGCTTTTTCCCCCCTCAGCTTGGATTCCCATGTAATTTTAGCAATATTATTATGGAGAACTGTTAAAGCAAGATAGGAAGCAAATGTTTTATGGCATCTCAAATTTATGCTGGAAAATGGCTGAAAGTGTTCTGTTTTAACCTGAGCACTTAGTACAATATTTGTGGCAATCAAGAATGCAGGAAGTGGGTATGCTTTGTAGCAGAGTTAATGAAGAAGATTTCAGTGTGTGCAAACCCTTGGCTGCAGTTATGTTAGAGTTCCGAAGGTGCTTATTTTCCTGTTTTTCAGTTAAGGCCTTCCCTGCTCAGGCAGTCTTGCAGGAGCATTTCTGCATGTGGCAGATGAGGCATAGAGTAGAGGCCCTGTGGGAGATCACATGCTGGGTTACCGGTGAAGAAACAGGATCTTTATTTGCTGTTTGTTATCAGAAATGAATTACTTGAGGGCATGGTTGTGCCCTGCTTTGGTCAGGTACCCCCTGAACAGGCTGATATGTTGTACCACATAGTGGTGTTAGCTCAGCTCCAAGAAGCAGTAGAGCTGCATCAGTAATTAGTTCTTCTCAGCAAGCTTAATTAGCAGGCTCAAGCAGATACTGCACTGACATGGATACTTAACTTCTGTTTCCTGAGCCAGCTTAAGTATGTGTGCAAGAGCCAAGCTCTGTGCAGTGTGAACTTAAAGTTTTGCCATCTTTGCTTTATTTCATTTACAAAACAGACCTTAAATCTCCTTTTCAACTTCTTTCCTCAAACTTTTTCTACAGGCAGTGCCTTTAGAGGTCCTTTTTATCTATGTGAATAAGGAATAAGTACTGCTTTAAACAAGGCCCACCCATATCTGATTAGAGAATATTATTTTTGATTAAAATCCATTGGTTAATTATTCAAACAAAATTTTGTCACTTTTTTTACTGTTTTTTTAAATCAAACCCCATGTCAGTCATCTTTTTAGGCAGGAGATGATATATATAAAATGATCTTAGTCTTTATTTGAACATCCAAATGCAATAAATCTGCTCAGTATTTCAATAGCATGCTTATTAATAGAACATATTATTCTGTTCAATATTGCATTGTCTTTAAAATTTAGCAGAGCATTAGTAGTAATGAAACTAGTTTAAATCAATACATTGCTGTTATGAGCCCATTTCTGTGAGGAAGAAAATTCAAAATTTTGCCTGTAGCAGTATAACTACGTGATAGTTGCACAGAGAGATCTAAAAGGAAGACTTTCACTGAACTTATAATTTCTAATTTAGAATGTGTGCAGATCTCAATATTTTAATGTTAGTTTTAATAGAAATATTTTCAGAATTAAAAAAAATTCCCAGAAAATACTTCAACTGCTTAGAATTAAATTTTGGTCTCACTGTCTATAATGAAAAAGCTCCATCTCACTTGAGTAGGCTTTGCAACAATACCACATGCAATGACTAAATTGAGTATTGTGAATACAGTCCAGAAAATATCACAGATATTTTCTTATTCATTTGCAGAAATTGTGTGAAAAAACAAGTGCGCAAAGAAAAACTAAAATTAGATTTAACATTCTCAGCTTGGCAATTGCACTCTTCCATTAAATGTATGGGCCAGAATTTTTATACTTAGATGTCTAAAATTAAACCCCTGAATAAAAGACCTGATTGTAGAAAGTGCTTAAGCACAGTGTTTGTAAAGAGATGCATGCCCTAGTTCTGATAGTTTAATTTTAGTTTTCTTGGTGGGTTACTGTCACTTCATTTAACTCAGTGTTGCTGCCGAACAATGTCTTTTTCTCTTGACTTAGGCTGGTTGAGTGGAATGGCAGTGATTGCAGGGATGTGCCCTTGCAGCACATCGACTCAGGTGGGTGGAACTGTGTCTTATCACAGAGTATTTACAGGTAGGGAGGCAGAGAGAAGACCATTGAAAGTCAGACCACTCATTCCTTCTAGGAAACTCTTAAAATATGAAGTAACCTGCTGTTGCTGTGAGGAAAAGCTGCATGGTTTCCAATTTTGAGAACCAGACTAACACTTTACACAAGTTGATTCTCCAGTTTCTAAATGGCAGTTTGGGGTTGCATCTCAGTAGTGTTTACTAAGAATGCTTCCATATTGAACACTTGGTGGCTTTTAATGTGTTTTTTGTTGTGTATTGCTTACAATTTTTTGCATTGATTTCAGCTTGCTTAAATCCTCCAGAAATACCCACTACCCTCCAAAAATCAAATCAAAACAAAATAACCCACACAAAAAACCTCAATAAAAAACTCTAAAAACTCTCTCCCAAAACTTCAGAGATACTGTGGAGGAAGCAGTTTGCTCCTCTTCTCTATCATCCTCCACCCAAGGAGCTGAAGATCTTCAGCAAACATTGCTTCACAGTGCTTTCGTGCGATGGGTAAGAAGTAAGTGTTGCAGATGGGTAACTTGAGTTATGGATGGGTTGAGTGATTTACTGTTTAGATATCAGTGGAAGAGACATGAGTGACAACATTCCTGCTCATGAACTTGCTAGCTCTTTCCCCTTCTTAAGATGTTGAAATGTAATGAAACTTAAACATTTTTAAACAACTTCCAGATTAAATTTTAATAGGAATGAAAAATGAACAATATTCTTACAAGTAAGAAATGGTCTTCATTATTTTTTAAAGTCCATATCATAAGGAACAGCACCATTAATAAGAGCCTTGAGTTTTTTTATATTATGTACACTGTTCAGATAGAAATTTAACAGGGAATTTTAATGAAATGATGGCAGAAATCACATTTTTATTACATCCCCTTGCAGAATATTTCCTGTGAGACCAAGATAGAGAGAGGCCAAAATTAATGGCTTTTCATAGGAACTCAGTGATAAGTTATGGAAAGCTTATAGAGATAATAATTTTAGGCTGCTGTTTGGATACTAAACAGCTTTATGGAGAATTGCTGCTTAATAGACATATCATGGGAATTAAAGATATTTGGATGTTAATTTGTATACTTATTTTTGGTATAGGAACACATAGAAAAATTCATTTTACAGATATTTTGCCTGCTGCTCTCTAGAGAGAGGGAAAGAATTCACTACCAGATAGTTCCTGTCACTTGACCACTTAAGAGAACACAGAGAGTTGTTAGAGGGCTGACTCTCTTTTCCTTTTTCTTCCCTCTTGTGGTTTTTAATCTGAATCCAAGAGAGCATAATAAGATCTTGCCATGGTTTTGTTCTCATTAAAAATTAAAGAAATTGTTATTTTGGGAAATTAGAGTTATGTTTAGGGAAAATGAGCACCAAAAATATTTATGAAAATCTAAGCAATCTAGCATATTATGTTGACTTAGAGTTGAGCTTGTATTGCCCACTTGGCAAATATATTTTACCATATTGCTGTACAACTATAATAATAAATGAACATATACTAAAGCCCCCATCTACTATGGCAACTGACATTTTAAAAGCACTTCACGTGCTCAGTTTCCTGTATTTTAAATGCAGATGTTCATCCAAGTTTTAATACCAATGGGAGGCCCTGTTCAAAACCTGCATTACAGTGAAGCACAAGGTGGCAATAAACTTAATTCGAGCTTTTATCTTTCTTGGTTCCACCTCAAAGCTTTTAAATATTGCAGTTCTGAAGTGCGAATTTCTTTTGTGTTAGTCATTTCTGTGAACACCTGCGAGCGGCTGGGTTTAATTGGCCTACAGCTGGCACTGACTGTATGTGCAGGGGCTGGGGGAGGCACTCCTGATCGGCTGCCTTCGCGGAGAGCATCATTATCTCCTCACCTTCCTTTTCAGCTCCTTTTTTTTTCTTTTTTTTTTTTTCTCTTTGTCTTATATGCAGGTTAGAAAGGTTTAGGGATTAGGGATTGAAAATAGAAGAAGCTCCAGTGAGATTTGATGGCTCCTGGATGAAGTAATTTCAGCAAATATATCTGGATGCATCAACACCTTATTGAACAAGTCAAGCGAAGATTTGCTAATCTTGTTCGTCAATTTGCAATACTTCTGTGGCTTTCATAGAGGACTGTGCCAAGGGCCAGGGAGGCTGAAGTGCACAGAATTGACAAGAAGATAGAAGAAGGGAATAAAGATTTTAAAAGTCCCTTCCCCATGTCAGCTGTTAGCAGGGTAGTGGAAGGTGTCACCTATGTATGGCCGAAACAAAACGAGTACAGTTTTGTGTATAGACATTTTTGGTGGGATGGCTTTGCTTTAATAATAGATGGTCTCACTTTCATTGAGACTCTCTGAATCTCAGTGACTCAGTTTAAATTATCAGACATCTTGTTTCCTGAATGTCTTGTCCTTCAGCTTTGAAATAACTGTTGCTCTGCTTATGGTTGATTTATAAGCTGATTTTCAGAACTATGTACTGGCATGACAAATCTTCTCATGTCGTACAGGAAAATACTGCTGAGTGCTTGATTCAAAGTTAAGAGGAAGTAAAAAGTTCTTTACCAGTTGCTGCTTTGTAACAGATCAGTACATTGTTCTCTACCTGTAGGCTTCCCTGAACTTTACAGATGAAGTTGAATTACATAATCTTCTATTGAAACGGAATGAGGGAAGGGAGAAACACAGCCAAATTACTTGAACTAAGCCAAAATATCCTAAAGGTCATATTTCCCAGTGCTAAGAAGGAGAAAATAGTCTTTATATGGAATATATTATTCACTACAAGAGCAAAACTGGAGTTTTGAATCTATATTGAGAGCTGAATCTAAATTGAAAGCTGTGAGCAGCCACAAGCCTATAAATACAGCTTTTGAATTATAATAGACCTTGTAGTCTTTGTGTGTCCCTTACAATCTGTAATTTGTAGAAGGATGTAGTTTGTGAATCTGGTGAGTTTACTGCATCCTTTTTGCCAGGTGTATTTCCATTAGGGATTCATTGTATGTCACCTATGAGGGGCCTTCGTGCCACTGCATTGTGAATCACCTGTGCTTTGTAGATTAATGGTCGTCTGCTAGGTGAGACTTAGTCTAGAACAAAAAGATTGTTTAAATAGGCATGAAAACTAAGGAAATGCCTCTTCACTTTCTTATTAAAGCAGCACATATATTACTCTAGCTAAATTTCTTCATTTACATGGGTCACAGTCTTGTTGATTGACTTTGTTACAGCAGAAGGCATACAAGTATTATTTTTGAAAAAATGGAGTTTCAAAAAATAAATGCACACTGTGTGCAAAGTGAATACTGGAGAAAAAAGGTCAATTAATAAACTCCCCTAACGTTAATCCTTAGTTTTCTTCCTTGCTGCTGTTTTTCTGGGATCTTACTCCTACTCTCTGTGTCAAGGTTGTTGCTTCCCTTTAAAATATTTTTCAGTGCAGATGGATACTTAAGGGAAGTATCATGCTACAGAGAGTGCCATTGCTAAGCAGAAAAGTGATGCACACTGGAAGGAAAGAAAGGGTAACTACAGACTGAGTCTGTATGGGTTACTCTGTTCAAATTCATGGACAATATTGGTGAGGTAATATAGGTTGGGGAGAGCTGAGTACGGGGATTTTTTTCAATCTGACTTCAGTGTAATGTCTTTCATCCTTCAAAGTTTCTGTTACACACAGTCAGTGTGACTGACTGCATAGCCAAGAAAGTGTAGCAGCACTCCCTAACTTCAATACAACTTGTTCAAGTTTCCTTTTTGTGTTACCCAATTGTGTTTAATTGGAATACATTAATATAGCAGACACCTTGCCTTCGTCTAACCAGATTTAGGGCTGAAAATGAGTAGAAAGGTCTTATCTTAATGAAAATAAATTTTCTTCTGTCTGAACAATAATGCAATAAAATGATCAACCTTCTTTTTGAAGCTGTTAATTGCCTTCATGTGTAATGCTACCTAGCGACATTTTCAGCAGTGCCTGGCGAGGGCCCTGCTGTTGGTCAGAGTTTTTAGGAGAGGGCTGAAAGATAACATTATTAGTAACAATTAAGACAAATGTTTCTTCTGTGGCTTGAAGAAGGCTCATTTAGCAAAATATCTCAAAGGCAAGGTAGTGAGCATTTGCAAAGCTTTATTTATTTTGTAAGAAAGTAAATTGTTTGAGGGAGGGGAGGAACTGGAGTGTACGTAGGACTCAGCATAGCAACAGTGAAAGGCATTCCAGTAATGATACCAATGCAGGCCCGAGTGCAGAGCAGTGGGATTTCATATACAGTAAAGGGTGAGAAACAGCTACCTCAAATATTCTTACAGTAACTGAATACTTTAGTTCCTGAATTAATTAATCAAAGGCCCTAGACTGCAATGTCATTATAAATAGTCAGAACATTTTCAGCTTGCTGCTTGGCTCATCAGTCTGGCAGACACTGAACTCTGTCAATCCCTATTGAAATTGTGCCAATCTTCTCAGATGAAGTTGATTGATGTGAGCCCTTTCCTCACCATTCATTTGGACAGCCAGACTGTGTGTGACTAAATTCTTGGCCATCACAGACATTCAGATGAATTCATTTTCATTAGTTCTAGTTGAGACTTTTGGGAAACATGAAGACTGAATTGCTGTTCTTTTCCTCCCTCGCCCTTTGTCATTCTTGAGATCTTTCCTTGTCCATCCACAACCATTATGCTCATGCACGCGTGCAAGTGAATACGCATGCACACATTTCTGTTGCTAGGCATTAATCCATGGGTCCAGGCAGAGTTCAAGAGCTTTTTTATACTAATTATCTTTTACCAAACTACTTCTCTTCTCTGTACCATGCGATATTGGAAAATCGTGCTGTTGTCTCAGTTGCAGCATTTTAATGCTTGCTCTGTCTTCAGTGAGTTGCTTTGATTTTTTTTCTGCTATCTGGGACAAATTTAGTGTAAATTAAATGACCGGTTCATTTTTTTGCGCTCCATAGGCTGCAGCAAGTAATAAACAGCTTATGTAATCTCCTAATCATCAACTCAGCCAAAAAATGTCATAAAACTCTGCAGTATACAGCACCTTGCAATGATTTTTGTAGCCTGCAGAAACCATATATTATGAATATGGTTTCCTATGGGTTTTTTTATTTAAATTGTCATTATCCTCCATTTGCAGAAAAGAGGAAGACTTTCTTTTCTTATTAAATGTTCCATTTTAAACCCATATTTATTGCCTTTCTGTGTGCTTGTTAATTCTGCTTGGAGACTGTTGCTTGCTTTTATTGCATTGGAAAAATGATGTAAATATTAGAAATATTAGGGACAAAGAACTTCTGTAGTCATTCCTTCTCTGCCCCCCTCCCATCTAGAGTGTTCTGGGCTTCTCTCAAATTTCCAGTGAAATTTGTTAATTCATCTTACTCTTGCATTTCCCATCTGTGTGTGTAACCAAAATTTTCATCTTCGATTCCTTGCTCCCACTGTAGGAATTTTCTTCTTCCAGGTCTTCTTTTAAACATTTTTGTCCAGCCTAAATAGCGTGAAAGTTGGTTTCCATTGCTTCCCATGGTAACTTCTTTTGTGGCTTGCTATCACAAGGAATTTTTATAGCCCTTATTTCCCATTTCATCATTTCACACCCATTTTTAGTAGACTGTATAGCTGTTGCCTATTATTTGGTATTAACCTGTTAGTGCGTTCTGTTTTTCTTTTTAAATGTTTGTTGTTTAACCAGATCACTGGTGTTATAAATTGCTCTTTGTATCTTAATACATCTTAATTTTTTTTAATGGTAGTGCTTTCAGAAAGTATAAACAACATGCTCTGTTTCAGATTCTGTGATATGAAATACAGTGTTGCGCATTTTCTCCTCAAACCCTTTTAGAGGTAATTTTTCAGTTTTCATGGTGCTGTCATTGATGCCAGCTATATCTCAGCTAGTCTTCCTTCATGCAATGCATTGAAGAGAATTGATTTGAACAGAATGATAGATCAGCCTAAAAGTTACTTTGGGGAAACTTTTTAGGGTGATCTTAGAGTATCAGAAATCTTTGAAATATGTTTGTATGCCTTCAATTTTAAGGGAATACTGCCTTGGGATTCTTCTGAAGGACTTCTTTGTTAGGTCTTGGAAGGCTGATTTGCTACTCCCTTCCAGTTGATCCTCTGCCTTGGGAAACTGGCCCTCTTGGTTCTGTTCTGTGCAGTTTTCAGTTACACGTGTAGCTTACTTTATACATTTAAATAAATGTTCAGACAAAGTGATTTGACATGGGCTTGAACTAATACTACTGATGCCAAGTGTTCCTGACTTCTTGAAACTGTTGAAAAGTGGGAGCAGCTCCTCAGCACCTTTCCAAACTACTGCATTGCTCAAATGTCAGAAATGTATTTTATATGGGTGGCAGAAACTGCCTTCTGGTGAACCTTCTTCTTTCAATTTGAGCTAAGCAACTGCTCAGTGCCATTTGAAGAAGGCTCATTTAGCAAAAGTACATAATTCATAATTGTAGTGAATTATGTATTTTTAGGCCCAACCGTTTCATGAAGGAAAACAATATTTTCAAGTGCGCTTATGGGAGTGTGAGATGCAGTACAGCATAGCTGGGATTTATCCAAGAGAAGTAAATGCAACACACATTGAAGAGGAAGTGTAATGGGAATAATTTCTGAAAAGGAATTGCAAATTCCTGCCTAATTCAAGGAGGGAGGAAAGAGTCCTGGCTTTCCTTTCATGGTGCTGTAGACACTAGCAGAGAGATCCACATATAGGTTTATGGGTCATCTTTGCCTGTGGTATTCTTGCTAAGTACCTTAATAGAACAGTGTTTGTGAACGATACAAGTTTAAATGTTTTAGTAAACTATAGAAAGATTTAAAAGGGGGAAGATGTGAGTGTTGTAACTACCTACAGCTTTGGCACCCAGTCTGGTTATTTAATTACTATAACACATTTGACATGGTTGAAAACTTTGAGGTAAAATCTTTGTGTGTATTTTATACAGAATGACGTCTTTTATATTTTTCTCCTCTGGATTGATCAGTCATTTTTTATTTTTAGGCTTTATTGCTGTAATACAGCTGTTGGTTATTTTTCTTTTTAATGCTCAGCCCTTGGCCAAGGTGCTTTAAGGGGAGGAGGAGTACATCAAAATAATAATTTTTCTTCTCATAACATTAAGATAGGAGTTTTTAAATGACTCAAGCCAATTTATTGCAGAGTAGATTCATTGTGGATACACTCAAAATCTATCAGATTGATTGACGATGCTGTTCTATCGACATGTCTGTTCCAAAAGAGAATGTGGGATAATAGGTTGAAGATTTGATGAATACCATTTTGTTTAAAGAAAATTATGTTGTGGTGCATTTAGTATATTTGTAGTGTAGGAAAGACTTTGAAAGTTACCTTCAAAAACTGTATCTAGAAAGGCTTCCACTGCTGATACCAAACTTTGTGGTAATGGATGGTTCTGCATTGCTCCAGTTCCAGGGAGATCCCAGTACTGGAAAAACACCAACAAAATATGTTACTATGGATTTTGTAGACTGAAGGTTTAAAAAACCCCATCAAACAAATCCAGAACTTTAGTTTAAACTTGACTTGTGTACAAGTGGTATATGTTGCTTTCAAATATTGGTGAGTTAAAATTGTCATAATGAAAATGTTTATAGTTTTCTAGATCTCTCTTTTATAAGTGAGCAGCCTGGCTTGCTCATTGCCCTTGGGAAGTGGAAGATGCAACTTCTTTTTAAATTCTTCCAATTTATGTAATTGTTTTTGTGGGTTTTGTGAAATAATGCATTTTAAAATTAGTGGAATTCATGAAACCACATGGTATAATTGCTAACAATGCATGTTAACTCCTAAGATTCACAGGGAAACAAGCTAATAGATTCCTCTTACCATTATTTTATTGAATTGATGCTTCCATCTTTACTTTGGGGGCAAAAAGAGTACTAGATTGCATGTTGAAAGTTCCTTTTCATCTTTTCCACATTAGTTTTGCTTTCTGAAGCATGACGTTCCCAAGTTTAAATCCGAATTTAGAGCAGAGGCATATTCTGAGTGAAGCAAGTAAGACACACAGGAAGGAAAAGGTTTATTTCCAATTCTTTATGGTTTATGTATGACAGAAATGAAAGGCTTCTCCTAAATGAGTTCTGCGTGAGATGTTTGTTTCAAGTGTTTTTTGACATTGCTTGCTGATTCCATGTATAAGCTTTCTATTCCACAAGTCTGTGGCGTGGCATTCCAGCCAGCTCTGTTAAATGGTCTTCAGGCTCTCCCTTCTATATTGAAGTGAGGAGGCATGAGGACCAACAGTTGTTGGCCCGTCCTTGGCCATCTCCTGCACCATTTCTATTGTAGCCTTAATTTTAAGAGTCCCTAAGCTATGGCATATGCCAGCATTCACACCTTGGTCACTGGTCAGCCATGGAAGCAGTGAGGTTGTATTAGCCAGCAGAGAGCAAGACTGTTGCCCTATTTTTCAGGCACCTTCAGTATGCATTTGGTAATATTCATGGCTTTGTCTCTGCTCCATGTGCATGGGAGGATGGAGATTTCAGGATGAAATAAGGTTCTCCAGGAGAGAACAGCATCAAAGCATTATTTAGTCCTGGTGTCACCCTTCCAGCAGTTATCATAACTTCATTTATTTTCCTCTCAGCTTTGATATATGGACTGCAGTTTTCTGTGCTGAAAGAAATTATGACTATTACTTTGATTATCCTACTTGGGTAATGGCATGATTTCTGTACACACAGGTGCCATTTATTTTTTTTTTTTCAGTTGGAGAATTGAATTCAGAGGCTGATATTGATATGGTTGAACACCTACAAATTTCAATACAAAATACAAGACTCCTAGAGTTTAAGTTAGTTGCTTCTGATGAATTGAAATAAATTCATATTCTCTTATTAAAAGCCCAGAGAAGAAACCAAAATGCAACTCTATATGCATTATTCTTTTTAAAAATAAAGGCTAAGAAAATCCCAATTAATACATATAAGACATAGCTTTTTAGTTTATTGCTCAAGCATATGCAAAAGAGGCATTAATTTTCAGTAATATAAAATTCTCGATATGTAGAGCCTGGAGCTATGGTTTTGAACCTAAATTGCATGTATTTACTAAGCCATATAGCTCTGCAATGTGGAAAATGGAAGTGCATTTCAAATGTGTGCAGGGATTGCTATTACTAAAACCAGTTGCAGTTTATAAGTAAGAAAAATAAAGCTTCAGATGGCAGATGAAGAGACACCTTTATTGACTCCATATGCTTGACTGCATGAGGTGCGTTCCTGAAAATGGGAGGCAAGTGCCATATTTTAAGGGATTTCAGAAGTCAAGCATCAAGGGGTAATAGAGTTGACCTCTAATTTCAGAAATCACAGGCTAATGTTTGAGAACATTTCACTTCCAAACTTTATTTAAAGCTCTGCTTAGCACTCAGTTTTATGACAGTAAGGATTTTTGGCTGGAAGGCACATCAGTTATACTGTTACCTACCAGACTTTTTCACTTTAACAGCAGACACCAATGGCCTCTAGGAATGAAATGCTGCTTCTTACAGACTGGGTAGAGGTGTGGCTGGACTGGCCTTCAGTGCTTGGTTTCAAATGCATGGTTTTGCATCCTCAGTTCTTTTTGCCTTGAACAAAGTATGCTGAACTTGTTTGATTTATTTCTAGGAGGAGATTTTTTCGTTCTGAAAGGCTTGTTGCCTCCTTGGTGTTAAAATATTTTAACTGGCATTTTTTTTCTATCTCCAGCTTCCTAGAGTGTCCATTATCCATTGCTGCCATATGTTATCTAAAGACTGAGTCTTGGAATTCTCAGTAGGTAGTTCTCAGCACGGATGCTGCTCATCTTAAAAAAATCTTATGAAAATGCAGGTTTTGAATGTGTATTTAGTGTAGAATTGATTCCACCCTTTGTTCCCTCCACCTAGAAGTAAAGATTCAATATGAACACAGTGTTACTCTTTCTAAGATGATTAACTTTTGCTTTCAGTACAGGTGTGTAATTTTTTTAGAAAAGTACCCATTTTCTCACTAGATGAGAAGCTTCAGTACAGGTAAGGTGAAACTATGACTTTAATCTGCTCTTAACTTGAGCATGTTCCTGTATGTCTGCTTCTTTTGGTATGAATAGGAAGAGCATGGTAACTGCCACCATTAAGGTACAGAAATATAGTGAAACATTCCTTTGCATGTTCCAGGTGATTATTAATGTAACAAACTACCAGTCATCCTTTGTGAAAAATGAAGGGAGGAATTTAAATGTATTTTCTGTAAAGCAATTTTCTTTGAGTTACTCATAAATATCCGTATCTGCTTTCTGAATATAGAATATGAGCCTTATTAATACATAATACATAAATTTGTACAGGAGCAAAAGATTCTTTTACCATCTGGACTCTTAAAGTGACAGGTTTAAAGATGATTAGAATGCTGTGGATGAATATACCTTATATTTGAAAAAATGCAGGATAGGTATAAAAGCAAATGTGGGACAAGATTTCTGGGTAGGCTTACTAATTTTTCTTACACTCGACTGATAACACTGCAAAAATTAATATTCTGGGCAATCAAGCTTCTTTTGAGATCTGAAAAAGAAACAGCAGATTTCAAAGGTAAATACAACCTCAGAGCAATTAACAGTTTGTTTAAAATCTATTTAGGTTAGTTAGAGGTTTGTCCATCAAGTGTAAAATCCTAAGTGATCCTAGAGTTATTCAGCAACTCCTTTACCAGAAGTCATGGTTAGATTTCATGTATACTACTTAGTTTTTTTCAAGTACAGTTGTCTTGTACAGATACCCGGACTGGTCTGTGTTTTTAGCAGTCTGCTCTCATGCTTGATAGTGCCTAAAAGCTGAAATGCTGTTTATAGTCCCTTGTACTAATTTCATATTTGGAGGAAAGAGGGAGTTAGCTCTAAAATACAAAGTGATTAGTGGCAAAGTCAAAAAGTTTTTTCTATTGAATTACTCCTTTGTCAAATGGCACTTTTATTTACAGGCAGGCTGTTTGAACAATTCAAATAAACTTGAAATAGTCCTGATGCTTCAGCACCAAAAATCAGAGACTGGAAAATAAGAGGAGAGAAGGCAGTGTTTTCATGCTAAGGTTCCTACCCTGCATTACTTCTGAGGGAATGAGCTGCCACATCAGCTGTGCTGTGACAAGATCTGGACAGGATATATCCAGAAGACTGTGTGGGAATAGAATACAGGCAGATGATGGAATTGTTTGAGCTGTAGGCTATCTATGGTGTCACATATAATGGCATATATTCAGCATCATCACAAGCAATAGTGACGCAGAACACAAGTATGTGAAGCAGTACTTATTTTTTCCCTTTTCAGAAGTGAATTTCTTGTATTTTTTAATTAGAATGCTGAAGAAAGACTGATTTTCTTGGTAAGGGTGTAGCAGCAGTGCTAAGAACACGGCAATTTAAACGTTTTTCAGTTAAGCACTGCTTACCCAAACCTGAATAAAACAAGTAACTCAAAATGAAAGCACCATTATTCCTGGTAGATGTTTTTGCAGCAACCTTACAAAGCGAGCAATAGCAGTGTAGCTGTTGTTTTGGATCTGGATTGCAGTTTTGATTTAATTTTTTTCCCAGTGACTTTGTATTGGCATTCAGATTGATTCTAGCTATCAATTTCAGACAGATTAATTTATGAATGATTTTTTCAAATACAAAAATTGTTTGTAATTCTTTTAACTCCTTGGAACTGGTAAACCAGAGTAGCTCTTCTGCAGCAGCCTCCCATTGGACTGCAACTGGAGCTATGGGTTTTCTGTTACTCCAGAATTTGTGCCACTTCAGCTCTGAATTTTATAATACCTAATGTCTTCAGCAATCTCTTTGTGACTGAGATTCAGAAAGATCTTGTGTATTCTTTGACCTCAATGTCTTCATCTATAGAACAAGAAGAGTGCTTACTTACTGCCAGGAATATATAAATACCTCTAAAGGTTACAAGTTCTCTCAAAATGCCTTGTATTTCTGCTGATTTCATGTTAAGTAGAAAACTGTGTATATCTGTAGTGGGGGCAGTAGGATGAGTTCAATCATCAGATGTCAGGTTTTGTTTTATTTTTGTAATGATTTGTGCAGTTGTTAATCGGCAGCTGACTCCTCAGAGGGAACTTCAGGGAGATCATGTATTTAGAAACAATCTGGCTTCTAGTATTTTTCTCTCCATTGTAGCTTTCTCCCTTTGTTCTTTTGTTCTCTATTATGAAGGACATTTGCATGAAAACAAGATTTTTGTTTCTTAAGAGTTCAACTGCCTCCTGCTGCTTATTCCCCACCTGGCTATAATCCTCCATTTGTGACATCTCAATTGGTGGCTGTGCAAATGATTATGATGTCAAAGACAGGATTATGACTTCAGGTGAGAAACAAACAGCAGGAACTGGTGAACTCAGGAGAAATACACTTCTAGATTTTTCTCTAACCATTTTTATGGTAAAAGCACCAGGAAAATGGAGACAATAGATTATGTATGCATATATAAAATAACTGATGTATAAGCAAATTGTATCATACCAGTGAGTAAAATGACAAATCTTTTTTAAATTTTTAAATTACTTCAACTGTTCTTATTCTCTAGTTTCATCTACATTACATAGAATAATTGGATAGTAATTCTATCCAATAGAATAGTATCCAAAGGCAGTGTGATTAGGACATATTTATATACCTGGCTTTACCAGGTTGCAATTCATGTGAGAAACTTTTTTTGTTGTAGCATGAAGTCCTTAATTTAATTACAATAAGGTTTGATGAAAAAGTGTAGGATCAGACCCAAACTGTGGATTATTAATGAGTTGAGGAAGGACCCTGGTAAAAATGTGGTTTCGGATCAGATCAAGTTGATACAGTGGGATGTTCTTGAATTGGTCTGAGTCATTATGCTTGGGGTTTTTTTCCTCCTATTTAATATTGTGCTCCTGAGGAACCAAACCCACTGCCCCCAGAAACTAACTCCCTAGAGGATTTTTGCACAGTGTCTCCTTTTGAAAGTTCTTGTCTGCAGTTTGAAGTCCTATGACAGTAAATGGTATATATGGCTCTGCCATACATACCAGTCATTTGCCATAGTGCGTTGGGGTAGTGGGAGGGAGATACATCCTATAAAAGCTTTGCAGCTAAAAAAATTAGAGTGCAAGGAGGGTGTGTGTGTTCATGTGTTACAATACCAGTTAATGTAGCTAACAGCTGAGATTATCTCTTCAGTAAATTACTGGTGGGTTCTGAAGATACTGCTCTACAGAAATCTTCTCCAGGGAATTAGCTCTTATGCTTCTGCTATTGGAGTTGTTACAGTCAGGGTTACCCCTTCTGCTAGGTAATGCTAAGATCATCACATTGGCAATTTTTACTTAGGAAGTTTCCCATTCCGCATTATTTCAAGAGTGCTTACTTACAGGTGCATTCTATTTTTCTTTTGAAGTATTTGGCACTTTTTTGATGTAGTTTTGTGAAATGAATTGGAAGAAACTCTGTTTTCATATAGGCACTTACTGGGCCAGGGTGAAGATAGAAAGGGAAGAGAGGAGTTAACAGCCACAGAAATAAAGATATGGAAAATCATCAAATCCACAGTTTTGGTGTTTGAAGTACTCCCAGCTTCAGAGAAAGCATAGGGAGTGTTTTTGTTGTTCTTTTTTTTTCCAAACAGAATTGAAGTAGTTATCTTCAGGAACACAGTAATTAAAATTGGAAAGTTTCTAACATTTTTATTGCAGGCAATTCTAGTGGTGAGATTAACACTAGATAATCTTATCATGAAATAACCAGGCACCCTGTGATGATCTGACACATGAGAGGCTGCACAGAGCTTCTGGTCCCCCAAGGGCTGTGATTGTTTTATGGTTTTATCTTATGATAACTGTGCTTTGGTTTTGCCCTTTTCTGAGAGTTTCATATGGTACACATCCCCTCCCACCCCCCTGTAAATGTGTAATTTAACACTACTCTAGGAAATGGCAAATCAGCATGAAACTATTAATCTTATCTCATACCATGAGACAGACAGTGATCCAAGAGATCTGATTACTTTGCTTCTGGTCATTACCCAGACTGAAAGCTGGGCTTGGGCATTTGTATCATCAACAGTTCTGCTGTCAGAAAGCAAAAGATTTCAAAAACAAGGGGAAATTCTATAATCAATCTAGTTTAACATTTCATGACAAAAATACAGTGTGGGACCAAAGTCCTTTTACTCATCACACAGTGATCTGCTGCAGTATTAAAGCCCTCATTTCTGCCCTGTGTCTACAGCTTCTTTTCCTGGACATTTAAAGCATAATAAAGGACTTGAATGTCAGACATGAAGACTTTAAATAATCTGTAGTGATTTTAATGAGTTTAGTCACAATTGTCACAGGTTTGTTGTGCTTTATAAGTATTTCTGAGATGGAGCTTGCAGTCAGACTCTCTGCTGCCAAGTTGCTTTTTGGTCTTTTTAAGAAGGACAGAAACTGGCTCATGTTCAGTCCTGCAGAACTGGACTGGATTGAACTGCTCTGGAAATAGCCAGCTGCATCCCCTCCCCTCCAATGAATATACTATGAACAAGAAACTCAGTTTTAATTTGTATTACAGTTCAGCTAATTAAAGAAAACTCATTTTAAATACCTGACTGAACCAATGTGATTTGGGTTTTTTCTTTACTCTTTTTCCTTCTTCTTTTTTGTTTTCCTCCTCCCACTCAGTTTTTTCTGAATACTTGAGATTTCATATCTTTTTTTTCCCCATCAGGTTTGTGACACTTCAAAAGATGTACTTATTTGATACGTAACTGAGGGATGCTCAATCTCTTTTTTTTTTACTTCTCCAGTAGGATAAGCGCTTCCTCTCCTCTCCTCTCCTCTCCTCTCCTCTCCTCTCCTCTCCTCTCCTCTCCTCT